>JAAGKR010003058.1:0-80884 GCA_011419295.1 Clarias macrocephalus
TGTCCCCAACACTTTCTCTACTATTTCTACTCATTATCTACATTATCTACAATGTGTAGCTTATTTGAAATGCTTTTCTACTATTTCTCTGGTTTAATGTGAATATGAATTACACAGTAGAGCAGATATTATACATAACATCTTTTCAGGATGGTGTATAAAGCAGTGAACATTTTTTTTAATGTGTAATGGTCTACCTCAATTGCGGTTCATAAATAATACGTACAATATAAAGAGGGATTCATTGGAACATTGTGTTAAAATAAGGTGAAGTTAAGGTATTATACACACCAGGTTTCCTCACAACTTTTGAAATGAGCATTGAACAGCACATTTTCCTGTTCTACAGAATATTGTGCCCAATGGTGCACCAGTATTTTGCCCTTGTTACTGTAACATTATCACAGTTAATGTTGTAAAAATATGTTTACCTTGTAAGTGTGGATTGGGTCACTACTGATTTCAGGTTTTTGAAGATCAAAGCGAGATTAGTATTTCTCAGTGTAAGCCATTTTTCTATATTGTAAGAGTGATTTGGTTAGTAATGACTTGTTACAGTGACAACAATGAAGCTTCTGTGAGCCACAGAAGCACCAACTATCAATCTGTCAATCAATACTTTTTGAGTGTGTAAAAAGTGGAAACTGGTTTGAAGGGTAGATATATACGTTAAGATTTGTGCTTTTGGCTTATGTGATTGTGCAGACTAACAGGACTCATCTTTGTGTTTATATTATTATTACTTGAAAATGTTATAGTTGTGACTGTTGGTTAAGTCAGTGCCACTATGTGTTTTCAAACATTGCTTAATAAAATCTTTTTTAGTTTTATCACAAAGTGCTTGATTTTTTTTCCTGTTACCTTTATTATTCACAAATATGCCATCCAAAAGTATTGTACAACATGGTTAAAATTATTATATTAAAATAATTTAATGTAGTATGAACATATGTTTGATTGAAGGATGCTTCCAAGTAAAGCTAGACCATATCAGAACCATATTTTTCACAATTACTGTTATATTGCAACATATCTGAACTTACAGGAGTCCAAGCTTTACTTCCGTCTAGCTTTTTACAGTTACTTGAACACAAATATTTAAGGGTAAAAATTATTATTACATGATTATTTCATCTCTCCTCAAAAAAGTGGCTTTTGTTAAACACAATCCACAAACAAAAGTAATGCAAATACCTTGCATGGCCTCTGAAGCATGTCTCCCATTAACAATTAAGTATAAACACTTTCAGCACTGTATGCATACAATGTTGAAACCACAGACAATATTTCCCCACCCTTAATCAGTAACAGTTATTGGTAACACAGCTGGGTTAAGAACAAATGAAATATAGGACTTGACAGCTTTTCCAAAAATGTATGAAATAAACTGAATGAATACATAGCAATTACATTTACAAATATGATCCATTTAATAACACTTACCATGAGTTAGTCAAACGAACATTTTTAAACAAGATACCAGCATTTAACTATGCTGTGTAAGGTAACACTATGTAACGGTGACTTCTCAATGTATTCATTTATTAATTTTTTACATAGTTGTCAGTACTATATATATATGAATAGATGATAGATCTTTTCATTATCTACTATAATTTGACATTCCAGGTTTTAAAAGTAACATAACATCTGGTATATGTTGTAAATATGTGCAAAAATAAGGCAGAACAATGGAATTACAACAGTGCATGCTTTCCAAAGAAAGCAATCACATTTATATATATATATTTTAAAAAGTGGTGTGTGGGATTTTTATACTGATCAAATGATATGTAAGTGATGGTACATCATTAAGATAAATGTTTTCAGCTGATGTGTTGTTGTAACCCATAGGACTCCTGAGCTGATAAAACAATCATTCAAGTTATGGAAATGCAGTCCATAAACATGCTTCAAAATATTGATTTAAGTTTTTCTTTACATGAGACCTAAATACTTTAATAGAAGAAGGACTGGAAACGGAGGGTTAAATGGGTAAAGCTAATTGCAGAACGTTCAGCAAGCACCTAGATTCCTCATCCACGGTTGGTGTCTTTGCCTCGGCCTGGATTGTTCCACAGCACAGCAGCATCCCAAGATCTCAGACTTGTCTGAACCGAAGTAAAAATGAAGGAGAAGGAAGAGTTTCTCCACTGTTTTGCGTCTCTCGGCCCATGCCCAAAATAGTCTTTACAAACATTTTCTATAAAGAAATCAGTTACATTTTAAAAATGAGTAATAAAACACAGCAGGGCATGCAGTTGCAGGACAATAATCAATGTTGGGGTGTTATAATGAAGCGTTACATAAAACGATGGGCTATTACTAGCACAAGGTTTATTATTTTGCTATAGCCGCATGTCATGGAGTTTTATTCCTTATATCACAGCAATTTGACAAAGCTTAATTTTTTTACTAATTATAGAATAGCATATCTTCCTTTTTATCAGTTTATTTTCCCATTCAGTAGCTGACAGCTGTTATCGTTTACCTTATAAATGACAGAGCTATAATGAATCATTACCTGACAAGTCTCGCTTTTTCTCTCAAATTTATAAAGACAACATTTGATGGTCTGGTTATTCACAAATATGAATATATTTGTTATATGATTTATTTGTTAAATGATGTTTAAGACATGTAATTTTAAATTGTTATTTTTAATTATTTAAATCAACTTTTATAAGTCTTAGAATATAAATTATATGTGTTTAAGATTATTGGGCCCTCGCCCATCCTACTTCAAAAACGAAAAACTTTCCTAAAAACTAGTGCAAACATTCTTAAAAGACACTGCTTGAAGAACCACATCATTAAAGTGATTATGCACATGCAAAATAATAATAATAGTAATAATAATAATGCATTTAATTGACCTGATATTTGTTATCCTTCATACATGAGTGCATTTGTCAGACAGTGCAAATACCTCTGTGTTGCCTTACTTAAATTATAGGTAATAAATTATATGTTTAGCATATGTTCTGAAACTTAGGGTACAAAGCCAAGCCGGATCATTTTCAAGAAGTTTTCATGAAGGAATGCTGACTATTACTAACTGAGACCCAAACCAACCACCTTCCTATTCATTTTTCTGTGTATAAAGTATAAAGTTATATATGAAGCTGCCTATCAATTAGCCTTCTCCTTTCATAGATACCTTGGCCCACCTTGGATCTCTATTTCTGGTTAGCATACCAAAGTAGCCAAATAAGGTGCCTAAGATGCTAAGAGTCTGGGAAGGACACACAGAGTCTGGAGTTAAATATAACTGATAGCCTGCACTGTTCTGTATTTGTGTGTGAGTGCAGTCTAACTGATAAGTTCTAGGGGTGGGAATAAAGGTTTAGGCACTTGTTCTTACTCTAGTTGGGAAAGACTCTGACCCTGGGTGTGTGTGGGGGAGGCTAGAGAAGGATATGCTTAACGTGGCTCAGCATCGCTGTGTCATCGTCACTCTGGCATGCAGAAGCAAACTTGATCAGGGCTCAGGGGGCATTAATGACCAAAATAGCCCCCTATATTAAAGTGGACTCCGCCTTCCCTGAGCAAACTAAATACAGAACAGATGCTGCTGAGCTGTTACCACCAACATCCTTTTACAGACAAGAGGGAACAGAAGAATAAATCATATAGGACAGGCCATTATAATAGGCTAGGGTATTAAACTCCAATCATAGAATGGGAACACTATTCTAACTCATCACATTTAGCTTATTCACTGGTGAACTGAGCCTGGTCACCATACGGCAGCCCTCCCGGACTTCAGTCTGATACCCATTATTAGGAAAAGTGACTGCTCATTCCTTACATTTGGTATTCAAAAATTATAACTACTGCATATAATAATGTGATTTTGAGTCTTCTTATATATTGTATAATGCCAAATAGAGCCTTTAAAATCAGCCTGACTGAAACTGTGAGTGTAAACAGCAGAGACAATGAGGCTCCATTAAAAGCCTCTCAAAACTAATGCTTTCTGATTTTTTTTTTTTTTACATACTGTACATTCATACATAATGTATGTAATTATGATTAACCACTGATTGGAATTATTAATAAAAACTGCTTGGTGTGAATGTACTATTTATAATGTACAGTGTTGAATGGAGTTAAACCCTGTCACAAGCAAAATGCAAATGTTAAAACTATTGCTAAAAACTATTATTACTACATGAACAATAAACCTGAAATATCTGAACGTAACCTATTCCACCCCTTATGAAAATTCTAAGAAGCCTTGCTATTTTTAGCGTGTCTAATTTTTTAAGAGCTGTGCATAAGAGCCGCAATCCCTCCCTAGTGCATCTGAATATCTGCACAATAGGTGAAAGAGGTTGTCTCAGATATTCAAAAATTAATTAAAAATATATGCACTATATATTCCTTATTCGGACCTACGACTACAGTTATCACTCACCCACTCAATCATCTTTATTGACCTTTATCCTGTATATAGGGTTGTGGGGGGCCTGGAGCCTATCCCAGGAGACTTGATTCATGAGGCGGGGTACACCCTGGACGGAATGCCAATCCATCGCAAAGCACACGTTCATTCACACACTACGAGCACTTTGATCATGCCAATTAACCTACTCTGCATGTCTTTGGACTGTCGAAGGAAACCGGAGTACCCACACGAAGCATAGGGAGAACACCAAGCATGAGGAGAAAATACAAACTCCATTCACACAGACCCAGGGCGGGAATAGAACCCGGGCCCTGGAGGTGCAAAGTGACAATTCTAAGCACTAAGCCACACACAGTTCCAACACAGTTAATGAAAGTCCACAAAACTACGTACTAGAATAAGTGGAATGTTTTGTCTCACCTGGCTATTGGGCTCTAACATCCACACTCCTGCACACTCTCAGCTTGAGCTCGTCTCGGGGAACGAAGCTGCCGTAGTGCTGCATCGCCATACTGAATCCCTGAACCCATCCGCTCTGGATCCAGTTCACCTGACCAACAAAGTTAAATCTCATTAGAAGAGAATTTCCTAAATGACATGACACAAAGTGTCACTTTGTGCTTTTACAATACCTGATTCTATTTTGTTGAGGATTTTCCGCGCACACTGGACAAAGGCCTCTTCCACATTTTCACCTGTTAGTGCACTGGTCTCTAAAAACATGAGCTCTAGAATACACAAATATAAAAGTTTCATTTTGATAAAATGATATATTATAAACTAATAGTTGTATCATTGATATTTGTTTTGAAAACATTAGTAGCCCCTTTTCCATCTAGCCTAGGATTACTTTGGAAGCGAGTAGGAGTGAAGCACACACTCCTGAAATTAGAGCCTGGTAATCTATGGGATGTTGGAGCTAATTTACAATCCTACAGTGGCCTCTTGTGGTCCAGTCCCAAATACTAATTATGACATGCCTTTAAAACAGTTACAACCAAGCAACAACGAAACAATATCCCAAAGAATATGTTGTATTTATACAATTCTGAGTTTAATCTTTTTTTATCTTTCTGAAACCTATCTAACTGCTGAAATCGAATTTTTGTAATTAGTATGGTAATTTTTTTTTTCATCAGTCTGGGTAGACAGTATGGTTTAAAACGTGATTTTGTGATTTTAATAAGCTGCTGTGTACATACTGGATATTTGGATATTTTAAGCCAGGTAGACGCACCATTCTCCTGAGCGAAGCGAGATGCCTCCAGAAAGGTGACCTCCCGATCAGCATCCAGGTCCTTCTTATTGCCACACAGTATAATAACAATGTTCTGACTGGCTAACATCCTGGCATCAGTCAGCCAGTTTGTCAGAGCATTGTACGTCTCCCGACTAATGTGAAAATTAGAAAAGGAAAGAAAAATTAAAAGGGCACTTTGTACATTTTTTTAAATAGCCCATATGGTCAACAAGTGCACTTTCCACCAAACAGGGATAATTATAATACAAGTAATATCAAGCAATAGCTGGTAAGTAAACAACAGACTGGTACTATTACGAGAAAATATTAGTACTGTTATGAGAAAACAATCAAAAGTTAATGAGTTTTTATTGCAGTATAAATAAAGTAGTTTATTCCTTGTATACCACAACAATTTCAGATACCATAATCATTTCACTGCATTTCATACTGTGTATGGCTGTGTATGTGACAAATAAAATATTTTTAAAATTTTTATTAAAATAATTATTTTTATTTTTATTAAAGAAAGGCGTTATTGTTTTTACTGAGCCCATTTAGGGATACAGTAAATCCCTTTTTTTCTGAAACATACTCTGCATATTTGTACATTTAGGTATTCTCCCTATTTATACACATTTGTACTCAACAGATAATAACCAATTCATTAATTAAAGTATGAACACTACAAATAAAACAGAACACAGCTTAATAGATTAGAATCATAATATGGTGTTTGTCTTTTTTACACTTCTAGCTTAACGCTCATTTCTCTCAGTTCTTTATTTCATTTCCTTTTCCTGCACAGCAACCTTCCATAGATCCTCAGACAGCTCCCTGCCTCTTTTTCTGGCCCTTTATTTACATTTCCCATTTCATCTTGTCTGGTGTGTGTGTGTGTGTGTGTGTGTGTTTTTTTTTTTTTTTTTTGTATGTTTCTGTGTCTTTGTTCTTGTTTTATGTGCGGACACCTTTCAGACAATTTCTTCTTCCTTTGTGGCCTTATTTCTCCTTCCTCTTAAAGGAAGTATGCAGAAGGGCTTTGTTGTATTTTATCTTTATGCGCTCAGCTTTGTAGGGGATGTTAGTCGACCACATATTCTCTTCTGCCTACACAGCTTTATTCTCTTTATTTTCTCTTTCATTTAACCAAGATGAAATTGTAGTTTCTGGCAGAGGAGAGCACCCCCTGTTGTTTTGCCTTCCATCTCTTCATCTCCATTAGTCTGGTTGCTCTGTTCACATCCTCCTCCCCTACTTCCAACTCTATGAAGTCAATGGCAATTTTGTACTTTTTTTTTACAGGTTTGTTGCAGTTTTTTTAAGGTAGTAGTGCTGGTTCTATTTCAGTTTCTATTTTGATCTGTATGGAAAGCCATTAACTTGTCCAACAGACAACAACAACAGCATTAACATGAGTCTGTAACCTGGCTATGCATACTGAACTATGTGGCTATTGAATATGTTTCAACATATTCTGATTAACCAGATTTGATTTGCTGTGTTATAAACTGAACAGATTTATCCATCGGTTTTTGGTTTATATGTAGTATTTTATTTGCGAATTATTTGCAAGAACATGGTCTAGATGACCTGTTACTGTTCACTTACCTGGTGATGTCATAGACCAGGAGAGCTCCTGCTGCCCCTCTGTAATAGCTTCGTGTTACAGATCTGAGGAGACAAACATGTCTGTTCATACAGAATAGGAAAAACACTGTGGCTTCATTAGTTTTCAGGAGAAATTTACCTACCACAAATCATTATTGATTGCCTTGATCTTTGTTTTAGTCTAGCTCAGTACTTTAATGGATTTAGAGACTCTGTCAATATTGATTTAATACGGGGGTTGTTAACATGCCTCGTACAACATTTATTTGACCCTGGAGCTTTGGGATGACTCCACAAATTTTTAAAGGTAATTAACTTCCCCTGTTCATCAAAAAACAACATCTGTGAAATGATTGAAAGGTAGGATGTTGTGTATTGCATGGCCACCCGTAGGCCTGCTACACTCTGGAAGGATGATCAGTGTCCAATGAATGTTGTAATAAGCTTTACCAACTCCCATATTAAATCAACAATGACAGGCTCTCTAGATTCACTAAAAATACTGAGCATTCCTGAAACAAGCATCAAGCTAATCAGCAATCCTCACATCATGAAAAAATAAAGAGTAATGCAAACCAGTTTTCCAGCCGTGCCCAAGCTCTGAACATACCTGAACCGCTCCTGTCCTGCTGTGTCCCAAATCTGGAGTTTGACAAATTTGTTGACCACATTGATGATCTTTGAGCCAAACTCCACTCCAATTGTATGATTTGAGTCATCCTTGACTGGGGAAAAAGATACATATTATTGATCTGCATGGTAAAAAATTGTGTTATTAATGACATGGATTTAAAATGAACTTCTTGTTGAAAGCTGACATACATTTCTTCTCTATGAACTGGTGAAGGAGACATGATTTTCCAGTTCCTGCATTCCCGATAACAAGGAACTTAAACAGGAAATCTGCACAGAAAAAAATAATAATAAAAAAAATGAAAGACGTGGCTCAAGAGTCCAACAGCGGCAGCCCATCGGGGCTCAAACCAGGACTTCCTGATCAGCAGTCCAACAACACCTTAACTACCGAGCCACCACTGCCCTATTGTTAATACAAACTCTTTCTTTATTACTGCGTTTGTATCCTGTCGGTTGTAATATTCCGAGTCTTCTTGCTGTATAAGAGTTATTACTCTGCCTGATGTCAGAGTAATGTCAGGTACCTTCTTTAAATCACTTTCCCTTTGAAATGTGGCCTAGTTCCAGGATATACACACTATTCCCTGTTTAAATTCATGAAATGATTTAAAACGTGACTCTTTTTGCATTTTTCCCCCACAGGAGGTGATGCATAACTGTAATAATGTCGACTTGGCATTGACTGATGGCACACCACGAGCACCACAAAACTGTGCAGTGTTATTAACCACAAGAACAGTGTTTGAACCCGTGCATTCTTTGGTACAAAAAATAAAGAAATAAAATAAAATACAGATGAAACAAACATGCAACTCATATGTGTTTCCTATAACTCAGGTTTTGCGTAGTGTCGAATATGTGTTGCTGATTGCACAATACAGGAATTGGATGCTGCATGTAGCGGTGGAGGATATATCAGCTTCTTCCGGGCTTCGCTGCGCTGTTTCCAGACAAGCCCGTTTCGTAAATATTTGCCTCGACTCGCACATCCTAAGTGCTAAAAAGTTCATTAGTCTCTCCTCTATCGATCCAGGCAGCCGTGTACTCGTAATGAGGTCGCTGTGACTCCCCGCGGGCGTAGCTGCTCGTGCACAGCGCTATTAGCCTGCGAGCCGTTATTATTATTGCGATGCATCACATCGGGACACCTGCTTATTCCACGCAGCACAACCTCGTGGATTTAGCTTGTACACTGGTGCACGAAAATAAAGATACCCTACCGTACGTCTCGGACATGGCAGATGTTTATGTCAGATTGCTATGTGTTTCTCAGCGCAGTCGAGGAGGATATTAAATAAAGGGAAAATCCCTCAGCGGGATCCGTGCATCCTGCTAGAATTTCACAGGCCGCACACTTCCGGTTCCGATTTTCAACGTAAGAGCCTGAGAGTGTACTTTGCAGTTGACTCTACAGCCAAGGTATACTGTGCAAGTACAATGTTTAGTCAAGAGACACGTGGAAACCTGGGTCTGGGTCAAGTATTATAGTATACTTGAATAGGATTCAAGTAATGAATCTAATCACCGACGAGGGTCTACTGTTCAGACTGGTGTAAAACATTAAGAGTGAGCATCAAGTCTTTCCCCGATTTTGGGGAAGTAATACCTACTCTTTTTTTTTTTTTTTTTTTTAAGGTATTGAAGTATAATTTGCAATAAACCCTATGTACCAAGCACAGATTTTGTGCAATAAATGTTTGAAATTAGGGAATACTTTACGCTCACAGCATATGTAATTTGTAATAAATGAAAGTCTGGTAGTGGTATTCCCTAAAATAGTAGAATAGCACAATTATTATTAGATTCAAAAGGTAACTGGCATTTGAACTTTGATTGGGTGAGAGGCATTTGAACAATGCCCGCATTTCCAATAACCACACAGGGACCTTTTACTGTGTGTATCACTCCACTCATCTGTCTTCACCATATAAACTTCCACATCCTAGTTAGGAATCATCACTACATTCATGTTAGCGACATCTACAGCAGCCATGGTAAATGATAATTGTTAGGAATATAACATCCAACAAATAAAAACATGAAAGGACAATAGATAAAGCTGAAAAAGAAAAAATAGACACTGATTTTGTAAATACAGAATACATAGACACAGAACTGTAAAAAGAATGTAAACTAGTAAACAGGTAGGCAATAAAGTGAGTATGGGTTATCTATTTCCTTTAGCGGAACAAAATACATCAAACATTAGTCCATATTATTCTGAAGTGTCATTTACACATTATTAATTCCTTGTTTATAAAAGCAGTATCAAACTGACCAGACTGTGGATAGACTGAATATCAGGACATTTGAGATACACCACTGATACTGTCATGCTTATATTCAGTATGACCATACTCTTGTTTGCTTAAGTTCCAGAAAATGTGCTAAATGTACAACAACAACAAAAAATTATTCATTACTTTAAGTTCTTTAAATTCTAAATAAGTTCTTTAAGAAATTATTTTATTCTCCTCCTGTCTCAACAGGAGCATAAAGCTGTTATTACTCTGCAATATTTTACTATACATGTATTATATAAATAACTAATTGTAACAAATTTCATTTTTGCAATATCAATCCTTCTCCTTGTCATACTTTTTTGTTTGTTTGTTTGTTTGGAGATTTAGCACCCTTATTGTGCTATTCCTTTGTGCAATATTTTATAAATAAATATGTATAGACATCTAGATACTCTCCTTTCTTTCTATATTAATAATGCTTTTTCTCAAGATCTGTTGCCTCACATTATGGAAACAATATAAATTTTTACTGGAATATTTTTTCTTTTCAACCTTAAGATAGGGCCATTTGTATTACATAAAAAAGCGTATTCTTACTGTATATCAAGTGCCTTTTAAATATCTGTTTGCACTTTCCTTGAATATGTGTTTGCACTAATCATGGTTGTGTTATACTTTATGTTTTAAAAATTGACTTGGATAACCGGACAAAAATTCATATGTAATGCAATGGCAAATAATAAAGTTCAGTTAAATTAAAAAATAGTAAATGCTGTATAGTTATAATAACTTTCCGTTCGTTTTCATACAGCTACAGGACATACAGTATAACCTGTTCACTACGATTCATCCATTAATAGTATTACTTATTTTCCAGCAACTGCAAGTTTTGTTGGATTCGGAGTGAAAGAAAATGTTTATTGTCAGAAGTGGGATTCGAACCCACGCCTCCAGGGGAGACTGCGACCTGAACGCAGCGCCTTAGACCGCTCGGCCATCCTGACATACAGGCGCCATTCACATAAACATAATATGAACAATATACGACTCAAAAACCCACGTTGAATAGATTATCTAGCTGTATTACGATTATATTAACTTTCTAATAAACGCGATAGTATAAACACCAATGACTACTGCTAGTCACGAGAAACACGCTGATAGAGCGGTTTGACCCAGATACTGAAATACTGACTTGAGATGTGTTGGAATCGATTACAGGTGTCGCTAAAGTGCAGCGACCACAACAACAACAAAAAAGCGTGATAGTGTTTGACTATACCAGCTGCCTGATTTCAGCGGATGTCAGAATAAAACCGCACATAAATAATGGAATAGCTTTCCACCTGACGCGACATAAATATGATCATTATTTGTTGGCTTAGTATCTTACTGACATTTGTCGTATTCATAAACAATTGCCATTTTAGTTATTTGTTTAAAATAATTAAAAGTGGATAAGTGTGTAAAATTATACCAGTACTGCATTCCCATATGTCCTAACAAAACTTTCTTTTGGTAGTATTTATATAAAGTGCCAATAATTTTGGAGATTGTGTATCTACATATTAGCTAGGCTACACCTCATCTCATATTTTACCCATTTCATATGTTTCACTAAAATGGCAGTGGATTTAACAGTTTATCACTGCAACGTGCACAAGAAGAGGGACACAGTCCAAGAAATGAAGCAGATTTAAGAGCGTCTATCAGACTAAACTGTGGCAATGCTGTGATTGTCACTAGAACAAAAATTGTACTGCTACTTGAGGTTGGTTAGCTGAAGACCTGCTCACCACTAGATGGTGATATTCATGCTTTAGTGAAAGAAATGCAAATACTGGAGAGCAACGTTTTACCTCAAAAACTATATAGAGTAATGCTGTGATAGAGAGATATACTGTACAGTCGTTAAAACAGTCAGTCGTGTGCATCACGACCAATGCATCAAATCATACAGATGCTAGCCGATAGCTTCAGATAAGGCTAATATTAACTATCAGAATGGGCAAGAGCTGTGACCATGGCATGATTGTTGGTGCCAGACTGAATGTTTCTATAACTACTGATATCTTGAGATTTTCATGTACAATAATTTCCAGAGGTGATTTATAAAGTTGCAAAAACATCCAATGAATTGCAGTTCTAGCAGTTCCATCGAGAATGGAGACCCTGTTTTGAACACAGATAACTACTCTGTACAATGGTGATGAGCGGAAAAACACCTCAGACTTCACAAATGTAAAAATGTATAGGACTCCTGTCAGCCAAGAACACAAAGCTAAGGCTGCAGCAGGCACAGACTCATCAAAACTGAACAGGTGAAGACAGAAATGTACATTAAAAAATGAAAGAAAGAAAAAAATGTAGCCTGGACTGATGAATCTCAATTTCTTCTGAGGCACACAGATGGTAGGATCAGAATTCTGTTCCAACAGCATGAATCCATGGATCCAACCTGCTTTGTGCCATCATTCCAGGCTTAAAGAGGTGTTGTAATGGTGTGGGGAATGTTTTCTTGGCACGTTTTCTACTACCAATCCACTGTAGGTAGTATTCCATCCTCATGCCCAATGTTTCTGGGATAGACGCCAGATCCGTTGTCAAGTGCAAAGGTAGTCCGGATAAAAAATAAAAATAAATAATTGTATTTGTTACAAACAGCCGTAAACAGTATGATATGCAGTGAAATGCTTATAGATAAAGCAGTTATTTTAAAAGCAATAAACGAGAAAACCAAGATGAAGAGCAAGGAATTTCTAGAACTAATCCTGAGAATCCTAAGCATATAGTTAAATACATATTCCACTAAATTGTCTAATGGCACGGTTAATATACACTGTACATTGCTTTCCTTAGCCTAGATTATAGCTCTTCTTTAAATGCAATGTAAATATGTTGTTTGGTCAAAAGTCTGTGGACATCTGCTCAATGACACAAGTGTTTTTTTTTAACACCCCATGATAGGTTTAGTCCTTGCTTTGCAGTTACAATAACCGCTATACTGTAAATCTGGGAATGCATTGCAACTCCATTTTGTGAGTGTTTGTTCATTCAGCCACAAGAGCATTAGTGAGGTCAGGCACTGATGTCGATCCAAAAGGCCTGTTGTGTAGTCAGCACTCCAACTCATCCCCAAGACGTTAATTGTGGTTGAAGTCAGGGCTCTTCCTACAGTACATAGAGGGACATCCACATATGGGTGTGATGGTCAGGTGTGCAGAGACATTTTGTCATTGTTTTACTATGCTGCTTTGTTTTTATGGCACAGGCTATACACAGTTGTCAGGGGCAATGAGAGGTTTTAGATGTTTCTATATATTCCTACCTTTGTTTGGGCATTTCCTGTTTTGTTTAAATCCTTCCTGACTGGAAATGTAAGATAGTATATATTCAAGATCCCTGAGTATTGGTTCAGAGATATCGGGTGAAAACCATTTTTGCTTCATCTCAAGTGTTTTTAGTATATGCATTTAATATCTGCATATATGCACTACGTATCTACATAGATGTATAGTATTTCCACAGCTTCGTGGCCCTGGTTTAATCCTCAGATCAGGATTTTGTTGAAACTCCTTGCTGTGTGTAAAGAGTTTTACATGTTCCCACATTTTTGTATGCGTTTCTGGGTTCTGTGCTTTTCTCCCACTATCCAGTGCTCATTAAATGGATTATTAATATTTTTCCTCTCTTTTAATTTATACCCTGGTTACTTAGTTGTTATGAGCACATTGAACCAGTTAATGCTGCAGCAATTTGTTGCAACCAACGGAATATATTTATTTATATAAGTGGTAAAAAAAAAAAAATCCATGAACCTGCGGTGTCTGGGGAATTAGGCCCCACCAGGGATCTTCACTATCACTGCAGTACAATGGTAACCAGGAAGCAGGGAAACTAACTGTCCTTGAAATCTAAAAATGTCATCACATTCTCGAAGGCAGGATGTTATTCTGAAATGTGGGAGTCTTTTTTTTATTTTATTTCAGCTGAAACCAGAGATCACAAGTGCTTGCATCTGTGCCAGGTTAAGGCCACTGGGGCAAAGAACACCTAACCAGACAGAAAAACACATCACACATTCTCATGATAAGAGCTGAAATGCTATTGTCCAAATTTTCCTATTTTTGGTGGCCTATTTATACAGTGACATACTTTCAACCTAAATTTGTTCAACAATATACAGTACAAACAGCAATTAATAATAGTATTAATATCTTTTTTATTTCAAACGTTTTCACACTCCAAAGACAAAGATTAATGTGTGTGTGTGTGTGTGTGTGTGTGTGTGTGTGTGTGTGTGTGTGTGTGTGTGTGTGTGTGTGTGTGTGTGTGTGTGTGTGTGTGTGTGCAATGGATTGGCACACCATCTAGGGTGTATCCCTCCTTGTGCCCTAAGTCTCCTGGGATAGACTCTATCTGCATAGTGATGTAGACAATGAGTGAGTTAGAGTAAGGTGTGTGAAGTTATACATTTGAATGCTGTAATGTTAAATTGTATGTTTTGCACAACTTGACCACTTTTTAATGAAACAGTCTTGAATTAATGAGAGTACTTTGGGCAGGTGGTTTGAATTTGGGATCGTAGCACAAGTCATAAAATAACTTCTTATGCAAGTAATAGGAGAATAACACCCAGCCTTTCCACTGTGCCATAAGGCTCTAAACAACATGTGGTTTGTTAGTTTAAAGAGGCCTTGGGAGGCTGTACATTAACAGTGCAGACTTTCACAGGCCTGGCCTTGCGCAGACAGTATTAGTGCCACAGTTTCTCACTCCTTTCCAAACCCAACAGGCCTCTATAGACCTGTTTATTCTATAGGCAGCTTCCTCTATGCTGGCCTAGGCTGAGCTGAAGCTTAACTTGCAGACATACAGACAAACATTAATAGCAAACACTCTGAATGCTGTCCTTGTGCTGAAGGTAGGAAAGCAGCTAGCTGAGAAATAGTTCTGAAGAGGAAGGAGGGCAGTGTACAGTGTGTAAAAATGTACACTGGCTAAGCACATAAAATCCAGTGTGTGTGTGTGTGTGTGTGTGTGTGTGTGTGTGTGTGTGTGTGTGTGTGTGTGTGTGTGTGCGTGTGTATTATTTGCTGTTAATCTCTAAAAAGATGTTTACTACCTGGAGGTCATTTTATGATTTCCAACTGGTAATATTACAGTCATACAAAGTTAGTTCTGAACATGCCTGCCTTCCACACTTTATGACAAGTTGCCGGCAACATAGACTAATGCCTTCCTCTTAATCACATGTTTTAGGTCAACTTATCAAGTAAGCTTTGACTCATGGCGTGTTGATTATAATTTTAATTAAAGTCAGTCATGTGACACAGATGCTTTCAGTGTCAGGTTCAGGTCAGTATGTTGCATGTCATGCCACACAAGCAGTACAACTTAAGTAAGGCCAAAGATCACAGAGATTTGTACATGTCACTAAAAGATCTTCTCAGTTAAGCTTAACACACACAAACACACAGACAGGCAGACAGACACACAAACACACACTTAATATACAAATAATGGCCATTTTATCAGGTTCACCTACTGAATCATTATACACATTTTGTAGATCGTACAGTTAATAACTTAACCCAGTATACTGATATGTAGAATTTATCAGTGCTCCTGTACTCTGTTCTTACTCCAACAATGCTACTGTGTTCAATACACTTGTACCAGCTCGACACAGTTACACAACCAACACATCATCAGTCACGAAAACGTCAGTATCACTGTTGGGTTCCAAATATTTTCTGGTCAGGTGTTTTCCCTTTTCACTCCCTTTGTGTTGATGGATGGTGTGGAGGGGGGGGGATAAAAAAATTGTAAAAACATGGCAAAAATAATTTAATGCTTCGTTTTATAAAATAAAAAAAACCACGATCATTGCCAGATTTTTTTAAGCTATATGTAAAATGGTTTTGTTCAACCATAATTAAGCTATAATTATGCTTCTTCAAAAAATAAGCAATATTATCTGCAAATGGAGCAATTATAATTCAGAATTGCAAAATGAGAGAACGATTATAAAAACCCAACTATATACATAATATTCTCACTTAGTATCACTGTTTTCAGTGTATATTGTGTGTGTATGTTTGTGTATAGTGACATTATGAACATGTCCTCATCTTGGATCTTTGGGCATCTAAGGTGTATAGTCTGGCTTGGTTCATATGTTTGATGTCAAAAGCCTTAAATTATTGGCTGCATTATATTCTAAAGTGAGAGTCCCTGTTCCACTGTATGTAAAGCTCTCTAAAGTATGATAATGTGTTTAAAATAGCAGAGAGAACCCCTAAGTGAGTGAGTGTGTGTGTGTGTAAAGTGTAAAGCTGAAAGCCTTCTTTGAGGCAGTGTCGCCTCCACAGTACTTCATGGTACACAGAGTTCACCATTGTTCCCAGCCCATCACTATTGGAAACAGACAGCCGGGAAGGCAGCAGGCAGAGCAACAGGAGTGAGAGAGGGAGAGTTGAAGAGGGGAGCACAGAGGGGTGGGACTTGGCTCTTTTTTTGATCACTCCAGTGTTCACTAAACAGACACAAAAGAAGAGCCACGATCATTCTGCATGTGTGCTGTGGGTCACTGTGAGCATTCAGGGGCCCAATAAGAACCCTAACACTGCTGATCATCAAACACTCAACTTTGAAGTCAAGCAGCACTTAACACTGATTGGACAATGGTCACTTAATGTTATCTTATTAAATTTGTGCACTTCTCCATGAATTTATTAAAATAGGAGCAACGTTTAACTTAGTGCAAAACTAAACCTGGTGTTTTTTCTTTCTCTCATTTCAAACTGAAAAAGTTAATTGGTGATTTAATATGTGATTTAAGCAATTATATACCTTTCAGGCACACCATTTCTAAATATATAACCAAACAATGATTCATCCAAAAATACTATATTGGTCTTCCAGTAGTCACAATACACATTTAAACATTCTGGATCCAAACCTTCTCTGGGTTAAACCTTGTCTAGCTCAGGCATGTCCTCTGTATTTAAGTCTCCACCCTACCTCACAGTTTCTCTTCAGTTTTTCTTTCACTTCTCTTTTAAGCTTGGAGATTCTAGCTGCTCTTGTGTGATTTCAGGAAGAAAAAAAAATGTCATGATAAAGGCACTCTGTGACAATATGCACAAGCTGAATACACATCTCTGTGGTATTCAAGTGGCTGTGGATTGAATGCTAATGAGGTGAGCGCAGCTGTCACAGCGAAGCTTAGCAAGTCAATTGCATCAGCGTTGACCCCACTGCATCTTCATGGGGACCTTTCACCGATGGCAAGCGAAAAGGGTTTCATGTGCAGTTCTGCAATAAAAGGCACTTTATCTAAGCTAACCCAATAGCTCTCATGTTGGCCAATTTCACTCATTAGTTCAAACTTCAAATTTTGGAAAAATTTTAAAAGGATGCTTTTAAAGAAAAATGTACTTTGTTTTAGAACAGTGGTAGGCTTGAATGTATTGTACAGCAAGAGTTCTTAAAGATTTTGGAGTTAGGGACCTTTTTTCTTTACTGTCAAATATTCAGTGGGCTTCCTTAGTGTAGATTTATGTAAAATACATTATTCAAACATTTAAATACAAGACTTATTATTTCTTTTGTAAATTCATTTATTTTGCCTATTTATTGAAGGTATTGTTTTTTTTTTCCCATTCCTGGCTGTTCTTTTCAGGAAAATTGTAATTATATTTGAATATATATAATTGACAGTTTTAGTAGGGTTATTATGGTTTGGATTAAACCCAGTCAAACAACCATAACAAATTAAATGAATAAATGGGGCATAATTATGTTTTTAGGTAATGTACAGTATATTTTTAAAATATTATTTTTTACCTTTTTGCCTCACTACCCAAGTTTAGTTGGAACAATCCAGAGTAAATGACAACTTTTCAATCCAATTGAATTTATCTGTACAAATTAGTAATAAATATCCAAAGTGTGACTGAACATTTAATTAAATGTTAAGTAAAAGTTCATCAGCAACAAATTCAGTCCTTTTATTGACAGGCTCTAACTCATGGTCATCAACATGTCAGGTGTTTGGAAAAAAGAAAATAATGACATGTACTTTCAGGTCCCACATACAGCAGAGCCGTGATCACTGGAGTTCTATCTGAAAAACAGAATCTGTTATGGAATGAAGGGGCAGGAAGGAGAACAGGATCCAACAGATAATGCTTGTGGAAAGTACACCAAACGTATTATCATGCTCTGAGCTTGTTAAACTTTTTTTCTGCTGGACTTGTACTTGAAAACTGAGTGAACCAGGCACACAAAAATCTGACGCATGAGCTTCAAAAGATCCAATCAAATCTATGTTTGGAAATTCCAAATTTAGTGCATATGTTTAATAATATACGGTTTGTTACATATTGTAAGTATTTTGGAATCTGGGAAATAAAATGTCTTTTAACAAAAAAACAAAACAAACAAACAAAAACTTTGAATAAGTATTCCTTCATTGTCTTTCTTTGAGCAACACATGCAAAAATGTGCCAGTGTCTAAAATGACATCAGTCTGTCTGAATATATTTAATGAACTAACACTGGACAACATTTGGTGGAGATTTGCTTATGCTGACATATTGTCTGGCTACTCATCAAAACATTACATAATAACTTTCTCAGTACACTAAAGCTACAGATGTCTTTCCTGCCTCAGTAACATTTTGACTGGAACACAGATTTGTCACATTTAACATAGAACTGTATTTGTACAAATCCTCAGTATATTGTGCATGCTATATATGTTGTATATGTAAAATAATGTATTTTGTTTTGTGTTGAAAAAAGCTTGTTTTTTTTTTTTACTTGTTTGTACAGTCAAATCGTACTCTTTTGTGTGGCTTACGGGTGTGTGACTGTTTGAGAGTACATGTTTACCAGTGTAACTTTTGAAATACTACAGTAAACATCATGCAAGTGCCTTCTGCAGAGTAGAGTTAGTATAGTATTAATATGCATAATACCAAATTTTAGCAACCAACAGGGTATGTTTATATAGTTTATTGACTGCACACCAATGCTTTTGCTGTTTGACTTTCACTGCCTCGTTTTCATTTCATAACACAGCTGGCCCCACACAGACTGCTCCATTATCAGTGTAGATAACACCCGCTACTCTTTTCCCCTCACAAAAATATTCTGTATAAATACCGGATCTGGGCATGGCCATACAGATGGAACAAAACTGTGTAAAAAGTACATGGGACCAAGGATAAGAAAAGCCATGTGGAAAATAACTGTTGGATTCAAATTCCATTGCGTGTGGGGTGTGATAAGAGCATGACCCTGTATTTTAGGATTAGGACTTTGTAAACAAAGAGACGGTGTAGCCAGGAGCCTTTTTTTAAAAAAAGGGATTTTAGTTAACATGAAACATGTTTAAAGTGAGTTTGTTCCTGGTGTGGGCTTATTTTGGAAAGAGTTACCTTCAGTGGAAACACTAATGATCCCTGATTCAAAATTTTCACAGTCATTTAAAAACACCCAGACACATATGAGGTGGAATGATTTACAGGATCTGTAAATAATCAGCGAAATCATCTGAACACTGTTTTAGAAGTCATGTGCAATGTGAGGCAGTGTTATGAATCAAAACCTTTACTGTTCTTGATCATTGCATGATAAGATGATCCCCACACCCGAAAGACAAACAACCCAGCAGTATATCAGCAGATGCTACAGAATTCCAGGCTGCAGAGGAGGAGTTGCGGTGCACTCATGTCCTAACACTGACCAGGGCCTGCATTTCATCATCATGACATCACACAACTTAGACAAGTACTTACTTTAGAGAGATTGAGGCGGATAACAGACAGTTAACAGTTTCACAGACAGAAGCATATTGCGTGTAAAAAGTAATTATATAAAGTTAATTTGAACTCACAAAAAGATATAATAGCAAGCCTTAATTGCACAAATTATCACAGTTTACAATTTATGACTATACATAATAAATTATATTGACTATATTGTAGTAGATTGCAAAAGAGTAAAACATGTAAAGTATGGCAGAAGAGGCACAAATTAAAAATAACACAAATGAATCCTATAGTTGGCCTTAAAACTTTAATATGAAGGCAGTAGGCAGAGAAACAGTTATTATCTGTTGAATTCACCCTCAGATACACAGCCCCAGTAAAGCTGGTATAACCTGTACTCATTTGTACTCAAATGTTTTAGAATGTCTGTATTTAATTGGTCATAAAAAATGAACCATGGGTATAGCTAAGGGTTGCTGCTGTTGCTATTTTTGAAATAATAATAATAATAATAATAATAATAATAATAATAATAATAATAATAATAATTGAATAACTTTGTTATGATCAATTAAACGATCAATTAAATTGTTATTTAAAGTAGTAGTAATTGTTGTTGTAATAAATAGCAATATGGTAGTAAATAAAGTGCAATTACCAATATCATGTCATATGTACTGTAATATGTCGAATTTTCATAATTTAAAAGATTATAAGTGAGTTTAATATTCAGGGACAAGAAAAAAAACAAGACCCTGGCCCCAGTGACCAGAACAACAAACATTTTTACAGAAATGATAGTAATGGCATAACACTGTTAAACCATACTTCCTAAGATCTACAGTAACGTTAGTGTTGTTAGTTTTTGTACCTTACCATCCCATGCAACAAACTGTTATGTAAAATCTCTAAATATTTATAAAACTGTGTAAAATTCTTCATATAATTAAGATTGATTTAGTAGCAATTTTTTATTTCACAGAAAAAACAAACACTTTTTATATTTCTTAAAAGGTCACAGAGAGAGTCCTGTAATTCCATTCTATAAGTGTGTCAGGATATTCTTGTGAAGAGCATGAGTCACCATTCCCAGAAAAACACTTGTTGCTTTCACGTTGTGTCAGCAGAGAAAAGATGAAAACAAGACAGAGTGTGTGGAGGCGTGACAGAGTCTTGGAACAGAGCCAAGCATGAGCTTCACAAAAGTACAGGGTTCCCAAATCCCACCAAAATAATATATGCCAAATTAACCAAGGGGATAACAAGTTATATACAAATGACAATATGGGACTAGTTCACACAACTGGATTGAGTTAATTTTCTTCATTTTTACATAACTTCAGTAACCACTTTCCCCTTATCACACAACCATGAAGTGTGAGTCTGCACTTTATAACTGTTGTCACTCAATGACACTTGATAACCCTAATGTTAAAGGCTCTTCTTCAAAGAAAAAGCAAAGAGACATTTGCCGGTACCTACATCAGAGTTTATTCGAAGTAGATGCGACAGGCGGTAGGGAGCAGAGGGATCATTTTTCCAAACTGGGATCTGTTGTCTTTAGTTGAACAATGACTGAAACAGAAACAGAAGCTGGGGTCAGCAGAGATGGACAGACTCGACAAAAGGTTTGTACTGCTCAATGCAACAACCTGGAGCTAGATTTGCAAACAGCTGTGTTTGGAAGCTTGGCAAATGGTTTAGTTTAAGGCTTGCTGTTTGGAGGAATGCCTAGTGTTGAATTTATACACATACACACACACACACACACACACACACAGACATGGACCATATTGCTGTCTCTGTTATCCATATTCACACTGATATTCGTATTTCAGAAACTTTCTAATTCATCATCTGTACATGACAGATATAAAGCTCAAAGGAATGAGTTAATGCTTTCTAAAACAAATTTTAGCTGTATACTTATTATTATTATAACATATACTGTATATATAATTTAATTTAATAGTGTTTAAATGCATTAGCAAACAGTCATGTGTAAAAGTTAGTGACAATCTTTTAATTCTATGTTTGTTTAATAATATAATTAATACAAAACAAATACAACTTCAGATGAACAACAATGTACATCTTTCGTTCTTTCTTCCTTTTTTTTTATATGAAGCCAAAAAGTCCATGAGAGCACAAAAACTTGTGGGCAATACTAAGTACCTCCTGGTTGTTTCCACAAGATTTAAGAGGGTATGTTGCAGCCAGGTGCTTCTAATCATCAGCCCTTGATTAATTGATCTTCAGCAGGTGTGCAGACCTCTGCAAAACCAGACATTTTGGCAGTTTTCTGGTCTGGGGCATTCAGGTGTGTGTTAACACAATGCCAAGAGGGAAAGACATGAGCAAAGGTCTTAGAGAAGCAATTGTTACTGCACATCAATCTGCTAATGGTTATAAAACAGTTTGGAGATCAACATCCTACAGTGGGAAAGATTATTCACAAATGAAAAGCATTCAAAAGAGTTGGCAATCTTTGGAGGAGTGGACGTCCCAGGACACTCATGCCAAGATCAGACCGTGCAATGCTCAGAGGGGAAAAAAAAAAACAAGAGCTACATCCCAGCCCCTACAGGACTCACAGAGTCTGTTAAATTTTAAGTTAATGAGAGCAAAACTAAAAGAAGACTTAACAAGTACAGTTTACTTGGAAGGGTTGCCAAGAGAAAGCTCTGCTGTATAAAAAGAACATAAAAGCACATGAATGCAAAACTGCATCTGAACAAATCACAAAACTTCTGGACCAATGTCCAATGGAGAAATGAGACCAAAGTGGAGTTGTTTGGCCTTAAGCCATGTTTGGTTAAAAACCAAACAGCATTTCAGCAGAAACACTTTCACCCACTTTCAAGCATGGCAGTGAAGGGATGATGATTTGGGCTTGTATTTGCAGCCACAGGACCTGGGCACCTTGCAGTTATTAAGTCAACTCCTCTGTATACCAGAATATTCTAGAGGAAAATGTGAGGCCATCTGTGTGACAAGTAAAGCTTGGTTGAAATTTACTCATGCAATAGGACAAGGACCCGAACCAGTAAATCTACATCAGAATGGCTAAAAAAAGAAAAGAATTAAGGTTTTGGAATGGCCTAATTGAGACCTCAACCCAATGGAAATGCTGTGGCAGGAGCTTTTAACAGGTCTGTGCATAAATGAATGCCGAAAAACCTCAATGAACAGACGCAAAGTTGTAAAGACAAAATGACCAATACGATGTGAGAGACTGATAAAGTCATACATTAAATAATTACTTTAAGTTGTTGCTGCTAAGGATGGATGTACAAGCTTTTGAATAACGGGGTACATTGCCCACATGTTTTTTTCTTTTTGGCTTAATTTTTGTTAAATAAATAATGTCACTGTGAAAAATGTTTCTCAGAGGTTGTATTTGCCTAATACTGAGACCCACTATGATGAGATGATTTTTATTACAATTTTGCACAAAAAATAAACACAGAATTAAAAAAGGGGGTACTAACTTTTACCCATGGCTGTAAATGTTACCAATGTATTTTTGTTCACTTTGGACAATGTGTTTTTGTTATTGGAAGCATCACATCCTGCTTTACACTGACTAAAATAAGACTGCAAAATTACTTTGCAATAAGAAAATATATAACCGCTATGATTAAGAGATATTGTCAAACATTAAATAAATTACATATAATGTTTAACTGTCTGGCCAGTAATGGCAACAGTTTGTTTTTTCATATACATAGACAGGGTAGTGTGATGTTACCTCTACAAAATAATAGGACATATACAAGTGTTATAAATGTCCTGGCTGATTTTATAGTATATGTATACCATTTTTTGAGAAATGTAGCTATAGACACTACAGGGGCTTCCTAGAAATGTCCATTAAGGAAGTTCTTTCTTGTTATTACTTACATTATAATAGTTGTTTCCTTTTCTGATTGTTCTTTCTTTCTCTTGAACTTAATAAGACAAAAATGTCTTCTTATTAAGAGGAACTTTATATTCCCAAGAAACACAGGAGAGCAAAATTCCTCAAAGAGTTAACACAAAGAACGAGAATGAGCTTTACCTCTAATGGTAGCAAAGTGCAGATACTGGAGAGTTCTTGCATTTTTGTCTACTAAATATCTCCTAAATGAACATATCACCATGTATGTATGTATGTATGTATGTATGTATGTATGTATGTTATATGTATAGATGGATGGATGGATTGAAAAACCATACATACATACATATGTACATATACATGCGTGCACCTAAAGGATTATTAGGAACACCTGTTCAATTTCTCATTAATGCAATTATCTAATCAACCAATCACATGGCAGTTGCTTCAATGCATTTAGGGGTGTGGTCCTGGTCAAGACAATCTCCTGAACTCCAAACTGAATGTCAGAATGGGAAAGAAAGGTGATTTAAGCAATTTTAAGCGTGGCATGGTTGTTGGTGCTAGACGGGCTGGTCTGAGTATTTCACAATCTGCTCAGTTACTGGGATTTTCACGCACAACCATTTCTAGGGTTTACAAAGACTGGTGTGAAAAGGGAAAAACATCCAGTATGCGGCAGTTCTGTCGGCGAAAATGCCGTGTTGATGCTAGAGGTCAGAGGAGAACGGGCCGACTGATTCAAGCTGATAGAAGAGCAACTGGGTTACAACAGATGGGCGGATGGGCTACAATAGCAGAAGACCCCATCGGGTACCACTCAACTCCACTGCAAATAGGAAAAAGAGGCTACAATTTGCACAAGCTCACCAAAATTGGACAGTTGAAGACTGGAAAAATGTTGCCTGGTTGCCTGATTTCTGTTGAGACATTCAAATGGTAGAGTCAGAATTTGGTGTAAACAGAATGAGAACATGGATCCATCATGCCTTGTTACCACTGTGCAGGCTGGTGGTGGTGGTGTAATGGTGTGGGGGATTTTTTCTTGGCACACTTTAGGCCCCTTAGTGCCAATTGGGCCGACCTGAGCATTGTTTCTGACCATGTCCATCACTTTATGACCACCATGTACCCATCCTCTGATGGCTACATCCAGCAGGATAATGCACCATGTCACAAAGCTTGAATCATTTCAAATTGGTTTCTTGAACATGACAATGAGTTCACTGCACTAAAATGGTCCCCACAGTCACCAGATCTCAACCCAATAGAGCATCTTTCAACTGCAAGATGCTATTATATCAATATGGGCCAACATTTCTAAAAAATGCTTTCAGCACCTTGTTGAATCAATGCCACGTAGAATTAAGGCAGTTCTGAAGGCGAAAGGGGGTCAAAACCCGTATTAGTATGGCACAATAATCTGTGACTTGAATTATATAGATTAATAAATTAATCATTTAACTGAATATATTTTCATATTTGAATAAATATATATTGATATTTTGAATGCCCTCAGCATTGAAGATGCGTCCAAATCTTTGACTGGTAGGATGTGTACCATTTTTGTGGTTTACTTAATTACAAAACTCCATATGTAATAATTCATGATTTTGATATCTTTATATTTTTCTGCAATATATAAAATATAAATAATGGAATTTCAATGAATTCATAGATCTGTCTAAAACTTGGACTGGTATTGTATGCATTAGTGATGTTATAAAGGATGCAGCGCCTAAATGTTTTTAATTTATTTGCTTTGATCTAATCAACCAGAATTCTTATGCACTTGCTCATCCCCATTCCTGTTGCTGGTTATCACTGCACATTTCAAAATGGTTTCTTCCTGTGGAAAGTATAAGACTTGCCCTATATATTTTTCCTTTCATAAAGTCCACAAAAGCTATAGAAAGTAAACATGTTCCACAGTGGATTTACTCACAGCAGAGTCTTTAGAAGCAACATGCAGTGGTGTTTACAGTGCTTAGAAATCAGTACACAGAGTGCTAATAATTCTGTTAAAGTATAATTTCTTCCAGACACGCATACAGATGTGGAGAGCACTCTCTGCAATAGAGTTCAGGCTGCATTCATATAAAAGATCCAGAGAACGCAATGTTCTTCTTCTAGTTGTGACTTATTGCAGAGAACTGAACAGATTTTATGAACTTCAGAGCCTAAATTAATTAAAAGTTGGCTGATTAAGTGATGTCAAGAAAGCAAACAAATGTGAACCAAAGTATGGGATTGGCTCATGAAATACTGCAAAAATCCTGGACCCAATTAAATTGATTGTGGTTAAAGTGCTGGTCTTCTGCTGAGGGCTTTACATATAGTCTGAACAACTCCCTGCACACACACACACACACACACACACACACACACACGAGCGCGCATGCACGCACACACGCGCGCACACACACAGTCTCTCACGTGAGGTAGCCTGTTCTTTAGTGGATAAAATATGAGATTTTCTTTTCTTGTTTTTGCAGTCTGTGTGTACCCTATCACTTCAACCTTTTGTGCTCTGGACACAGCTCATATGTTTCAGATCGAGTTAAAAATGTAATTAATCAATTGGAAAACCAGTCAGAGGGTGTGTTTTTTTAAAATCACTTTTAAAAGATCTTGGTTGAAAAGGGCAGTTCATTGAACATTAAAAATCTTGACTTTTGGCTAAGGATGACAAACATTCTTCAAATGTTCATAACTCCAGGAAAACACACATAATATATGTATGTATTCTTCAACTCAATTTAAAAGAAATGCATGTCACGAAAAGATTTTTCCTGACTCTATTGTGGCATTAAGGTCGCTCACTAATAGTAACCTAAAAGAATATCACATTAATAAAAATATACACTGCCTGGCCAAAAAAATTAAAATAAAAAAAGTCCCCATCTGGATTTAATTATTTTTAATATTTTAAAGCCTTTTACTGGATAATTACTTCACTGGTTCAGCTGGCAATAAGTTATTTAACCCTAACTAATGCAATGAGTAGCTTCAACAACCATGTCAGTCAACATATTCAAGGCTGTACTCTGTTTCCGAATGGTCAAATTATTGTCCTGCATCAAGAAAACAATGAAAGAGTTTGTCTGGAACGTAATAAAATTGGGTTAAGAACTGAAAAACGCACTATTAAAACATGGAGGTAAAGTGGTGAACTTCAAGGAAGAAATATGGTCAGCGTGATGGGAGATCACTTTAATGCTTAGTGGAATAAAATTGTAAAAACAACAACAACAACAACAACAACAAAAAACACAGTAGATCATGACTAGCATGAAAGTAAGAGCATTTCCACATACACAATGCAAAGAGAACTCTAATCAGATTGCTAGTGAGCATAAGGAATGGAATGTGTAGCATTGGAAAAAGGTTATGTCTTCTGATGAGTCCAGATTTGTGATCAATCACAATCAGGCATCAGGATAAGAACAGAGGTAGATGAAGTGATTCACCCATCATGCCTAGTGCCTGGCGTACAAGTCTGTGGGGGCAGTGTTATGATTTGGCATTGCTTCTGTTGGTCAGGTCCAGGTCATTTTCAGGGTTGTTGCTTTTAGCTAGGATTCATAATTGCGAAATTTAAAATTGAGAAACAATGATTCAGAGAGCATGAGACACCATTTTCACTTACATTTTGCATAAGTCGCCACAGAGTCCAGACCTTAATCCCACTGAGTATCTTTGAAATGTGCTGGAGAAGGCTTTATGCAGCGGTCTGATGGTCTCATCATCAATACAAGATTTTGAGCAGGCATTAATGTGATTCTGACTCGAAATGATTGTTTTGAGATTATCGAGATGATGCCACAGACGTATTCAAAGCAAAAGACAGTCCAAAGAAATATCAGCCTGTGTGACTTTTTTTTTTTTTGGCCGTGCGGAGTGTGTGTGTGCATTTTGTATTGTTTTGTATTGTATATACTGAAAGAACAAAAACTTTTACTTTGAAGAGTTTAATCATGCAAGAAAAATATGCAATTATCAAATATGACATATGAAAATATTTTCAAATCTGAGTATGTAACTATTATGGAACTATTTTGAAAGCATAAATTAAATACTTACAAAAAATACAAAATTTTACAATTTAACATATCTCCATTTACATTCAGGAAGGAATCAATATCTGGCAAATCTACTATAATTACACTACAATTAGCTATATAATAGATATATAATTAACATGGGCAACGTGGTCTCTGCAGTTGTAATCAGAATATAGAGAGACTACAAGTAGATATTTTCCATGTTTATTTTAAAAATAATAATCTATATACAATTCTCTGCTATTCTTTCATCTCATATCCCACCGGGTCGTGACCAGGTCCTGGGGATATTTTCATCTCTGGTAAATCTTACATCTTACTGTAAGCTCATTACCCTCAAAAACACGCAGTTCACAGTGTTGCAATTCGAAAATAAAAAAGTGAACTGTACTGTAGCCTTCAAAACTGAAATTTTGTCTTTTACCAACCAACATTCAGTTTAATTCAGACTGATTAGCAAAATACCAGTGTCAAACATAATTCATACATTATGTAACTTAACAATTGAATATGTAACATGTCGACTACAATGTACCAAGTATTGTGTTCAAAAATCCTTTAACAGCACCTTCATTTCCAGTTTTATATGTCAGTGAGCATTCTCTTTCACATGTGCAGTTACAGTATTCAGTTTTTCACATTCAGAAAGCCTGTAACTCCATTTCTCGACATTCACTTACACTCTTATGGATGGTAGACATGAGGAGCTATTTTTGCATGGCAACCTTCAAAAAGACATCAGCTTCAATTCATTGCTGATACAAGCATGATGGGAAGGGCAGGCTTACTGATACTCTGGTGTCTACCACTGCTTATCTTGTGAAACTTTAACCTCTTTATTCAGTGCCGCTCCATTTTCACTTGCTCATGTCCCTCTTCAGCAGGTGACTTTTCCAGTTCATCCTACTTATCTGGACCTGATCAATTATTTACCCGAGGAAAAAGCTCTAGCATTTACAACAACTGGGAAAATGTTGAGCAATAACTGATGCTAGTGATTCATAACTGTAGAGTTGATCAAGACTTCAGACTGGAGATAATGATGTTGTTTAATAGACGTTTTCATGCTTATTGAATTCCTAACGCACAACAGCACTGTTATTATTAATAACTGTAATCACAAATGCTGTTAGCTATTAATATGACTTTGAATATGTCATATGGATAAGATTTCTTTAAAGAAAAGAAATAAAATAAAAAAAGATTGTATTTGTTTGTGACATAACATTTAAAGGGTAATAGCAGGTAAGAAATATAATCCGCTAGGGTCCCTTGTTCTCGACTTATCAGACAAACCCTGCATGATACGTCTTTAACCGAGCTTTACAGACCATTTTAGATATTGCTGTACATAATTTCACATTTTTCTATGTATATCATATTATTTTAGGATATTTATACACTCGATACCCAGCTTTCATAGTTTCATGTTTGCTAGTTTGCTATAAGGAATTTATGAATAACTGGATTGTTTTTCATGCAAATGAACATAAAAATACAGAAATTGTAAATTATATAAGCTGCATCTAACTATACTGATTTATTAAAGTTATACATTCAAATTTATCAGCATTATCAAAGCTTTCTGAAACTTCAGCTCTGTGAGATAACAATCTGTAATTTCATGGAACGTCTGTGTAACAGTATATACTAACCCCTATTATACACCTTATCTTTATGACAGATAAACAAAAAATGCCTAGTGACAGAAAAAGCAAACATTGTTTTTCATGTTGCACATGCGGTACCTACACAAATTTTAACTGGCCTGGTTAATACACACTTACTGACCATGAACTCATGGTATGCTTTAAATGGAAGCTCTGGATGAAGTCATAAAGTAAACAAGCCCTTTGTTCATTCAGCTGATTTTGAACTGTGCTGTCCTTCAACCTCACAGATCAAAAAACAACCCCGATGTTAGAATACTAAGACTGAACTAGAGGATTAATTCGACTTTGAAATAAACATCTTCATTTGGTTTTGACAGATTTACCAGAGGGTTGTAGTAGGGGTTAGTAACCCCTGACTGAAGCAGGCCATGGCAGCTTGCCAACAGAAAATTGCAATATCCTAGCTTCAGGAAAGCCGTTCGTTCATGTAATTCAATTACGGTTTAGAAATTTTATGTCGTGAAAAGGACAGAGCATAAATATCGGTGGACTATTGTCCTCTATCTTGGACCACCCATGTGATCTTTGTTATTTCACAGTGTAGGCTGAGTAGTCTGAATTTCAGAAAAAAGAAACTTCAGGTATATAATATAAGATTTTACCAATATTAAACTACATGTTATAATGCATGTGGCTCTACTTTGCAATACTACATTGCATGTTTAATTCTCCTTGCTCTCTGTTATTTAAGACAAAGGGGGATAAAAGTAGCTGGGGCAGAAACATGAAACAAGACACAACTCGTTTCATGCATTTTCCACTTTAAAGAAGGGATTAGTGTAGTTACAGTCTATAGAATATTTTATTTCATCCATTTTCGTCTGCACTGTTCCCCCTTACATTTTAGTAAAACTTTTAATCTATGTTCATAAATTACTCCAGGAACCCCCAAGCCAACAGTTTTAACTTAAAATCTCCAAGAGTGTTTATCCCTCTTGTCTCTTCATGTCAAACAGCAGTATTTCCTCCACCAAGACTTGGACAGCGTCCTCATCTTATTGGGTGTCCGCTTCTTCAACCTCTGCTGCTGGCTGTCCATGTTCTGAATACTGGCAAGTATAGCTGCATCAAACACCTCTTTCAAGTTCTTCTGGGTAAGTGCTGAGCACTCCATATAAGACACGGCATGCACCTCCTCAGCACATGTGCAGGCCTCTTGTGGCTCCACTGGACGCTCTTTGTACTTGGCCAGCTGGATGAGAATGTTGACGTCTTGGCGGAGGTCAGCCTGGGTGCCTACTAGCAGGATGGGTGTGCGTGGACAGTGCCGTCGGATCTCAGGCACCCATTTCTCCCTGACATTCTGGAACGAGGATGGTGTGACGACACTGAAGCACAACAGGAAGACGTCAGCATTGGTGTAGCACAGAGGCCGCAGTTTATCAAACTCATCCTGGATAGGAAATGCAGAAAAGGTTTGTCAAGGACATTGAAAAACAGCCAGTTTTTGTGCCATAGGGTGCACAATCCCTTATTCCACACAACAAATAGTGCCCTTGATTAGGGGTTAAAGAGGGACTTTGGTTTCAGCCGTGTGTCAAAATCTAGTTAGCTTTCTGGCTCACCTTAGGCATAAATAAAACAACACAGAGAGTTCAGAGACAATTCAGAATGATTTTTTGAATGTGGGCTTTGGCATGTAGCTGCTTTCTCCTCAGTACTGTGGACCGTACCAGCCCATGCTGAAACCAACCCTGAGATCTGGGACGTGTGGTGACACATATAGTTAAACGTCCCAGTGCTGTTATCATGTATTGTCGCCACTCACCCAATCTGATTACTCGGTCAGAACTAACTGCTGTATACATCAGTATATAAAATATATTTCAGTAGGAGTTCATCCAGATCTGTGATATCAACCAGCTCTTAAGATAAAATCTAACAAAATAGAGTTTGTTTATTAACAAAGCTTTCCACCACTTTCACTTTTCCTCATAAACCTTTGGACTGGAAGCTGAGTTAACTGGGATTTTCTCCCACAAGGGAAAAAACATTCATGATTCATTCCAGTTAAGCTTTTTTAAAATGTTAGTTCTAAAGTTATTACCGTGGTTGCAGTGACTAATATGAACAAGGTTTCTTTAGCTGGCTGGCAGATGCCATTATAAAATTTCATTTACCTGGGTCCGTGTGAGTCCCCTCAAGCTCATACTTCTTTAGATAGCTTTGATTTTATTCGATGCTTATAAATGACAGGGCGCTGCATTTTAAAATGTCTCCATGTCACCTTTTGAAAATGAATGAATTATTAATAATAAATATTTCTTTCACTTACTATCTTGCTTCCACTTGCTTGTACCCTGACCCCAAAATGAAATCTAAATCATTCTTTCTCTATCAGGACACCAGTGCTGCTCCATGTCATCCTGGCAGACTTCCCTGCTCACTCTTTCCCCAGCCCGCTTGGCTCCTTAAAACACACTGGTCTCACGTTTCCACTGACTAGCCCCAGCTGTGCCTTGACCGAAAGTAGGGCTCCTTTTTCCCCGGATCACGAATCATTTATCACAATTACAGCACTTCCTATTTGCAGTCTTCTAGAGCTGGTTCGTCCCTCATGCACTGCTATATACAGTATTTGACTGATGTAAAATTATTTCTACATTCCCACAGGAGGAAGCTGTAAGTCCACTCTGGTAAACTTTACCAAAACTCTGGATCGTTCTTGCTGTATCAGCAAGAACATCTGAGCAATTCATTACTCACTTGGCTTTATTCTACTTTTACTCTGTCACGACCAATTGAAGATCTATCTCTTTTCACTTCCTCTACATATTCAGAGAATAAACAACTATTAAGGAGTGTACAGAAACAAAACCAGAGCTTAAGTCAGCAATCTTGCATAAACAATGTGTCATATGTTTATATAATGAGAGGATCCAGAGGCTACACAGACAGAAGCTGCCGTAAGGTGCATGTGTGAGGTTATGTGTTGTGATCAGAGGAATGCTGCACTGACCTGGCCAGCGGTGTCACACAGCTGGAGTTTCACAGGCTTGCCATCAACTGCGACAACCGCTGCAGAAAAAAATCAAATCCAAATCAGAGAGCACCATATGTCTGGTGGGACTTCCTTCCTCTCTCCCCTACACTGGTATGGAGGACAGTCTAGGATAATAGCAGTCTATTCAAACCCATTATGGAGTTTTCAGGCCACACAGATATGGCTCCTATCTAATGTACCGAATCATATAATTCCTTTTATTGTCGAGGAAATGTTATTTTTGTTATGTAATGAACATGTAATGCAAATATGTGCAGGAAGTTACAACAGTTATGTACACAATATGCACAGAAATATGTGGACACATGACCATCGCACATGCACAAGCATGTTGAACATCCAGATCCAAAACAGTGTGCTTTAATATAAAGTTTGAGAAGGCTTTCTTCAAAACAAGGATTTGTATATTTAGCCACATGAGCATTAGTAAGGTCAGGCACTGATGTCGAATTAAAAAGGCCTTGCCTTGTGTGCAGCTGGCGGTCTAATTTGTCTCAGAGTTTTTCAGTGGGGTTGACGTAAGCACTCGCTCTGAGCATCGTCATGCTGACAGAGTTTTGAAGTATGGGCTCCTTAGCTCTGGTGAATGGAAATCTTAATGCTTAATGCTACTGTACAAAACAAGCTAGACAATTATGTGCTTCCAATTTTGTGACAACAGAAAAACTACAAATGAATATGATGGTCATGGAGCCATATACTTTTGGACATACAGTGCCCTGTACATCAATTTTAAAGGTGCACAATGTTCACTTTTCAGTTCACTTTGCAATGTCCAGTTTTTTTTTCTTTCTGTTTTTCCCTTGAGGTGTTATATCAAATAAATATAATATAGTATATTATAATGTTTATTCTGTGTACAGGGTCAAAGCCTATTCCAGGAGTTTATTCCGGGTATACCGTGGATGGGTGCCAATCCATCACAGGGCACACACACTATGAGCAATTTGGGATGGCCTAATCTTTGGAGTGTGGGAGGAAACCCACCAAACAGGGGGAGAACATGCAAACTCCACGCACACAGCCCCGAGGCGGGACTCGAACCCTCAACCCTGGAGGTGCGAGGCCACGGTGCTAACAAGAATGTAACTGTGCTGCCTTAATATAATATAATATAATATAATATAATATAATATAATATAATAAAAACAGCAGTCATCAAAGTGTAATTAATAAGTTTTAAACATACTTTATATTCAATGTGAAATTATTTAGCACTTTGTTTCCTGAAGTTCTTAATAAATCTGTTACACAATATTCTAAATCAGGTCTGACTGACTGATATTTATTTCTCTATAGACTGTATACAATATACAAGGTGAAAAGAGACTTCAAATACGTTAATGTAGCTGACTGAGATCACTTTATAAACATCCATTTTATGCTCTTATTGGTTACCTGAAAAGTTATCGAAAGCCGTTGGAACATACTCCGTGGGGTAGCCGTTTGTGGTGTAACTGATGATCAGACTTGTTTTCCCGACTGCTCCGTCTCCGACCAGCACGCACTTCACCCTGCGCTCCTTTCTGCCCACATCTTTACTCCTAAATCTGCGCGGTGGTACCGGAGGCACTGAAGAGCCTGACACGGGTTTGTACTCCCCAACACCCTGTGGAGGCATCGCTGCACACAGACAGCCCAACACTGTTAGGATATCCCTGATTTCTCTAGTCCACACGCGTTCATGCTTAGCCCTAGTTTATGATAAGATATCTCTGCTGTGTCCCTGAACACGAAAGTAATATCCATGTGCAAAAAAGTTCCAGTTCAATAAAGTCCAGTTCATTTTAGGCACGTCTCAATGCGAGCAAAGAGTGAATAGTGCAGACACAAACTTGGATTCGGTTTTGAACTGAGGACGATGAGGGTCCACTCCTCCTCCTCCTCCTCCTCTCCTCGACCATGTGATCCGGCCCCAGCGCTTTACTCCATCAGGATGACATCATCCAGCGCGCGCACACATATTTCAATTACACACGCGAGGAGAACGTGCTTCTGATGACGTTCACTTGACCTGCACTTTACTATGTAGCTTTCAGTGTATACAAAATAATTACTATCTTTGAATTTTATATTTTGTAGTGCGTAATGATTTTTTTTTATTCTTGTATCTCTTTATAAACTAACATAACTCGAGGTATAAATGGTCACATATGTTTCTGTCAGTACTGATAGGTACTATAGATAGTGATCTAATTATTAATCTAATTAATATAACTAAGATTTTAAAAAGTACAAAAAAATCTTATGTCAGTATCTCGTTATACACATCAGCTCAATTCTGCCATCTAGTGGATATTATTATTGTTTTTTTGTGATTTTCATGAATATACTGTATGTATATTTATTTTTATCTATAAATTTCTTTAGTTTTTTTTTTAAATCTTTTTTATTTTTTACTTGTTTCCAAAACTGGACTTTGGCAACGGAAATGTCTATAATTGTCATGCCAATAAAACACTGTTTGAATATTGATATTTATGGTGTGTTTCAGCAGTAAATCTATACAGGAGTGTCTTTGCCAATGGAATCACTGCAGTCTGGAACAGTCTGGAACCTTCCAGGATAGGGTGCCAACCCATCGCAGGGCACACATACAATGTGCAATTTGGGAGTGCCCGTTAGGATAATCTGCATATCTTTGGACTATAGGAGGAAACCGGAATACCCAAAGGAAACCCACCAAGCACTGGGAGAACATACACACTTAATGCATACAGACCCGAGGTTGGGTCGAGCCCTAGGGTTAGGGTTAGGGTTAACCCTAGGACCGCAGTAGCGCGGTCACTTCTCACCACGTCTTCTGTTTCAACCCGGACGTTATTCCGGACACACACAGGAAAGCGTGTTGTGCTGAAGTGTTATTGATACTGGAAATTAAACTGGGCACAGATGTCTGGAAACCGTACGGACTCAGAAACGGAAACCGGGGTTGTGTTGGGCTTTTTAGAGGAGGCAGAGCGTTGGCAGCTCGCGAGCGCTCAGTTTCCCAGTAAAGTCGGCGGGAGACCCGCCTGGCTCAGCCTGCTGAATTTACCGACCGTCGCCGAGCTTATGTGTGAGACCTGCCAGCTTCCGACAGTATTTCTTTTACAGGTTTATGCACCTATTGTCGGACAAGAGCGGAGTTTTCATCGGACACTGTACGTATTCTGCTGTAAGACTCCCGCGTGCTACACTGCGAACGACAACCGGTGTTTTAAAGGTAAACTTACTTTGACAGCCTGGAACAGTGGCAGCAAATACTGTACTGTACAGAGCAAAACCACAGAACCAACCACCATGTAGATGCGTCTTTACCAATTTCTTACCTATTTTTCCTGCTTAGTTGGTGTAAGTAATTTGATTGTCTAAATATTAATTATTGAAAGGTACAATTACTTGCAATGACGAAGGCTAAAACAGGATGCTCAACATGGTGGTGATAGTAGTAGTAGTAATAATAACTGTAGTAAATTTTTCAGGTTCATAATTTTTGCACATTCAGGTCTAAAATATGCAATTATAGGTATTTTGTTCCAATTAAACATTTCTGATCATATAAAATTAACAGTTTTAGAATGTTGCATGATATAATTTTAAATGTATTTGTAGTAAGTTTTCAGGTGTTCACTGGAGTCTGGCACAAAAAAGTATTTTCACATTACTGTTATAATTTACCTTTGTGTAGAAACTGAGTGCATTTTGAGTGCCATGATCTAGAAAGTTTTGTTGGTTTACATTTATAGTAATGCTTTCAAGATATTTTAATGTGATTTGTATCTTGTGTTTTACTAAATTCACTGTTCATGCACTATGCACGAAAGGGGTTACTGTTCAATAATTTCAGACTAAAAGTCCATTACTAATTTTCTAATCCCAAACGATTTTTTAAAAGTTGTTCTCTTGCTTTACTGTGGCTGAAATTATTTAATTAATCAAATCTGCATATCTAACCCAACTATCCTGAATATTAGACTCATTGTTTAAATGTGCTCAACAATAATGGATAGCTTGATAAATATGTTTCAACAAAATACATTTTTATTAAAAACTATTATTAGATTCAAGTGGACATAGTGTGCCTCCTTATGTTTGAATTGAAGTGAGAATTAAGTCCATGTATTTCAAGTGACTTTTCAAAGAGGTGTAAAAAAAAAAAAAGAAACTATAAAAGCTCAATCAATTAAATTGAATGAAGAATTATTCCCTTTACTGTAATAAATTGTAAAAGACTCCCTGACTATGCTTCATGGAGCCCACTTTGAGAAGCATGACTATAAAGAATATTATTTTGAAAAGTTTAAAGATCGCTGATTCAGTTGAGTTATTGTGATATGATCTTACATAGATTGCTATTAAACAATGATTGGTTTCTCCCCCCCTTCAGTGTACAGAAGCCAGTTACCAAGAAAAAATGACTTCTATCCATATGACCCTCCCCCTGATGAAGAACCAGCTTCCAGGGCAGATGATGAGCGTGTTCTAGGAACAGGAGTAAAACTGTGCAGGCTATGTGGCTGTGCTGGACAAAAAGCGTGTTCCCGGTGCCACACAGTCACATACTGTAGCAAAGAGCATCAGGCAATAGACTGGAAACAACAGCATAAAAAAGAATGCAGTAGTAAATGTAAGTGTGGAAAGATGATCACATCCCATGCGCTCAGAAATCTTGTATTCATTCCATACAAAAAACATTAAAATCCAACTTATGTTCTTTTATTTCTAACTCTGTGTCAAACAGCATCCTCTGCTTCTGATGTAAATATGTTTCTGTTTCCTGAGTGGGAATTGGTAACAGAACCTGAAGAACTCCCCGTAACAGATGACAAGCCACCTAATTCTAATTCATTGCAGCAAGCCAATATTGCATCTTCAGGTAATATATCATTTATTTTAAATGGTTGAATCTGGATAATTAAGAGATTTTGTTGCAGTGATGATCTTTTCCACAGATTTGGAGGAGAGTGAGTTGGAGTCTATGGCCCTCCATGAATCACAGGACAGTAAAATATTTCAGAAATTTAAAGCACGCATAGCTGCAGAGCCACATCAGGTCAGTTCTAATTAAGTATATAGTCAATAAATAAGCTGGAATATGTATAGGATACAGATTTCATGTACTTACACTCAAAAGTGAGGAGGACACATTACAGCTTAGACTCCAGCCAAGATATGGTTGAACAAACTGACAAACCTGTGCAAGGGTGGGTCAGGGGGGACCTAACACACTTTACTGCGTTTGTCATGTTTTAAAGGTCTTGCGATATTGCCGTGAAGGATCTCCACTTTGGGTGTCATCTGAACATGTACCAGGCAAAGACGACATTCCAAAATGCCCATGTGGTGCCAACAGAATATTTGAATTTCAGGTAATTAGGTATATTGTTGTGCCTTATTATTAGGGCATACAGCTTCAAACAAGCATGCAATTTTATTATAAATAATTAAACCAATAATATGTATTTATTATCTCAGATCATGCCTCAGTTGCTTAACCATCTGAAGGTGGACAGACCAGATGCCAGCATAGACTGGGGGACTCTGGTTGTGTTCACATGTGCTGCCAGCTGTGACCAAGTCAATAACTATTCAGCAGAGTTCATCTGGAAACAAGACTTTACTGCGGATCAGGCAGTTTAACTACTGTATAATAAAGCATATACTGATTATACTGTATAGGTCAACTTTTCAATGTCTTTTTTTTTGTGAAAGCTAAAGCAATACACCACAAGAAAATTAAGCGTTTCATTCAAGGGGTGTTGAAGTGGTTCAATAAAATAATCAAAAATTTAAAGTGGGAAGCAGAAAAACATGGGACGAATCAATCGAGGGTATACAAAAACAGTAAATGGAAACATTTATTTGCTTGTTGTTGCAGCAAATCAATAACTTGCCAAAAAAAAAAAAAAAAAAGGACATAAACAGTGCTTCACATGAGGCTGAATATAACCAATACAATGAATATGTATTTAGCTGCACCAAATCACAGTCCAGGCTTTCTGCCATTCCATAACTTTCATGAACAGACAGGTCACAGTGACTTGTACAGAAAGAAAGTGCACTTGACTAACAGTACAACAAAACTATTAGTTATCAATACACACTATGTATTTGGAGAGCCAACATGGATACAAACAGTATTATATTCATTATAAGGGTTAGAAGGAATACTTGTAACACTTCAGGGATTTTCAATGAAATTACAAAAAGCAGTTCATAACACTGCACAGCTGCTTTAACAAAATAGACCAGCCCCTGTAAATTGGAAGCCTTAACAACTGTCAACTGATCTGTGATCTCAACACAGTTTCAACGGAGGAAAAATTAACTTATGATCCATAGAATATTAACACTGTAATATTTTCTAGACTCTTGAGCCAACACTTTATGTATCTTGACAGTTCAGCAGTTCTAAGAAATTATCCTAAAAAAGTACCTGCCTGCTCATTAGATGGAATGTCAAATATAAAAAAAAAGGGGGGGGGGAGGTAAAACCATTAAAAGATTCTGGTAAAACTGTTGATTGCTGAATAAAAAATTAAAAGATAATAAAAAGTTATTTCCATTTACTATCTGTGGAGTAAAACACATTATTTACAATTAAACAAAACTAAGAAAATGGATGTCCAGGTAAACTCAGTTCCCAAAGACTCTTATAATAAGAAAGGTGCAGGTCCACAGGATTATGTTGTCTTTCTGAATCCTTTTAAGATAGGATATATATTTTCAAATGCTTCATAGATTTCACCCCTCACCTTTGCACCTGGCATTTAGGGGGGGAAAAAAAACATTAAATTATTAGCTTCAGGCATTCTAAAGTATACCCATCCCCAACCACACCAAAAAATAAAAACCACATACCTGTGAGTACAACTTTGCCTGAAACGAAAATTAAAAGCACAATTCTGGGCTTAATCATTCTGTAGATTAAACCAGGGAATAACTCTGGCTCATAACTGAAAAAGAAAAACAGTTTGAAAGATGTCAGTCACAACATAAATAAAAATTGGCTACCCAGAGAAAATCAAGTCCACATAATGAAGTACACTATATTTTGCATGACTGTGACCAAAGACAGACCTGCTGAACTGCTGATGGGTGAGAACCAGGCCCTCCAGTCGGATCGGGAACTTGACATCACAACTTCCAACCATGTTTTGAATCTTGAAGTCCAGAAATTTGGCGGGAAATCCGAGTTTCTGCACTACTCTTGCATATTTCCTGGCAGCCAGACGAGACTGCTCCTCACTAGGACAATTGCAGGGACAATACACACACCTTAATTACTGAAGCTTTTCTAAGAGATGCTCCCAACCAAGTTTTAATTAAAATCTGTTGAAGGTTATAAGCAGTCTCTAGCATTTTGTGGGCTCTAATGAAGATTTGAATTGGGGTCCTCCCCGGGAAAATGGCACTCTTAGGTTTGGTTAGGAAAAATTTTTGCTATTTTACAATAATGCAAAAGATTTGCAACTCATATGATATGTGGCTTGAAAAAGGAACAACTGTCTTCATTTAACAATTTATCTATATATGGCAGAAAAATGTAATATTTTTGCTCTTTCTTCCTTTTGTTCTAAAGCATAGAAACTAGCCCTCACCCCAATAAGCTACTCAACTGAGGAGGGGTTTCTCCAGCTGTTGCCCCTTACTGTGCACTTGCATCAAATATACATTAATAAAATAATTATTTTAATAAGATTTCTTTATTTTACCAGGGAGACTCAAGTTTAGGTTAAATTATCATTCATTATACCCAAAAGTATGTGGACACATGACCATTACTGCTTGTACAGGGTGTCCATAAAGTCTCTTTACAATTTAAAAAAATTATTACAAAGGCAAATGTTGAGATATTGTAACTATATTTAATTTATTTTAATCAGTGTTGATTAAAATTGTTATTCACATTACAATTTTGTGTTTCAGATACTGTGTTGATGAAACTCCTCAAGAAAAGGCACAATGTGTATCCTGGTTTATTGAGACAAAATCGGATGTTCAGACTCAACTAAACTACAGAACTAAGTATGGAAGAGCTCCACCATCGCGTTCTTCAATTTGTGCATGGCACAAGAAATTTATGGAGACAGGGACATTGCTGACTTGAAGCAAAGGATTTGTAATGCCATTGCCAACAACTGATGAGGCTATCCTACAGCAAACATGGCAAGAAATCAAGTACCGTCTTGATGTGCTTTGTGCAAGTAATGGTGCCCATATAAAGGTCCATTAACTGCAGTTGAAATTTTTTTAATAAACATTCATTAAATAAAATAAATCTAGTTACAATATCTCAACAACTGCCTTTGTAATATATTTTATTATTGTAAAGAGCCTTTATGGACACCCTTATTTGACTTAAAAATATATATATAAATAAAAAAAAAACTCAATTTTGGCTTTAGAAGTGTCAAAAGAAATGTCTAATGTTGAAATGTCTGGGTGAAAATGAGATTTCAACTTTACCTCTTAGCTCCTGTGCAGACCATCTTGCCTGAACTGAAAATCAGAGCAGTCGTTCTAGGTTCTCGTATTCTCATGATGACGGCCGCAAAACGCTGAAAGAACCACGCATCTTAAGTTAGGCCAAATGCATCATATTTTATATACAAGTAAGCCATCACTAAAATTTTAATTTTTTCTTAAAAAAATATATAATTAACAATAATAAATAAGAAAACTTCCAATTTATATCCTCAATTACATTGTTTCTCTAATAACTATCTACTGGGAACCCTCCATCAGTACCTGTTGACTCAAAGATCAAATTATTACCAATACTGAAGGGCAGTTTTCTTAAAGTCAGTCAATTTAATAACATTAATTACAAACTACAATTGTAATAAAGGGTGCAGAATTATCAAGACAAATAAAATGTAATTATATTTAAGTTTTATAATCATGGCATCTCTAAAAAAAAATTTTTTTAAAGTAAATGTGGAGTTTATTTTACAAATACCTTTAAATAATTAAAAAGACATCACATATTTAAAAAAAAAAAAAAAAGTTTGTGTTATTGACAAAGGGTCACCACTTTAATGGCCAGATTACAGATCAGTGCAACAAACTGACTAATACAGTACTGTATCTTTCAGTGAAGTACATTTGTTGGGATAACATACTTAGATTTAGGAAGGTAATACCTTAGGATTATACTCAGCATTCCTGGCTCGCAGTGCTATTGTCTTCAGGTCAAGTTTGCACCCCAAGTTAACAGTTGACACAATATTTCTTTAGAATGAAGAAAATAAGCATGTAATTAATGATTAGCCATGAAGAAACAGATGAACAAGACATATGCTGCATATATTAACAAATGACCTGAATATCAACAGCTTAAGAAGCAGAACTCACTGTAGTTGAGGGACGATGCCAGAGCTTTCTGAAGCTGGTGTGGCTGGAGTGACAGGGGTCATGGGTGTTAGAGGGGTTGTGTAGAGAGGGGTGTTTCCCGGCAGTGCTGTGGTGGTGGAAACTGCTTGCGAGTGATAAAGCTGAGGCGTTTGGCCTGATGTACCCACTATCCCACCCTGCTGTTGAGAAGCAGCCTGCTGTTGCTGTTGTTGCTGCTGTTGCCTCTGTTGCTCTTCTAAGAGAGACAGGCTGTTGGTGTTTTGTACTGGCTGTGGTGTAAGCCCTGTACCATAGGGCATCATAGGGCTAAACATGGGGAGACCAGGCGTCATGGCCCCCTGCAAACAAGAATACAGAAGGATTATCATGAGAAACGCATAGGGAATTAGACTGAAAAGATTTCAACTATAGTTTTCTATTATTTAAAACACAATTTAATGGCAGAAAAAAAAACACATGCCTGAGTATTTGATCTGGACCAAGTACAGATTTAAAATTCTAGACAAGCAATGTCAGACATTTTATACATTTAAATTCAAATCTATCACCAATTCAAATCACCACCTGAGGGGAAGCAAGGCTTTGTGGGAATGGAGGCAAGCTGTTGTTCTGCTCCATGTTGTCTTGTTATGAAGCCAACAGGAGATGAATATTAGAACAGGTGGGCCAGGTGATGCAGTTTAGATGTCCAACAGCATCCAGTGATAGAGACCTGAAAATACCAAACACTTATCACCTTATTAACCAACCACAACAGTGCCAATATTCCATAACAATACAAGGTCAATCAGTGGTAATGCAAATGTGTTGCAGGGTTACAGACGACATGCTTTTACCTGCATCATTTAACCAAACACTGAATCTGTATCAGGTCAGATTATTGCAATCTCATTTAACAAACGTATCAATAGAAATCAAATCAATTTTTCTTCTGTGTGTGTTTTACCACACACTAACATTGCATGAGAAGCAGTTTCAAAAGATGGAAGTCGGCTGGCTTTACATGCCTTGGAGGAGGCATGTGATAGCCTTTGCCCTTCCTGGATGGGAGAGATAACTTAAAACGAGAGAAAAATACAAAACAAAAAACAAAGCAGACAAACAGCAAAAGAGTTTACCTGGGTACCAAGAAGATAGCAGTATCAGAGTGGTATTAAGTGCAGCCTGATAGCCATCCTATTTAAAAATGGGGGGGAAAAAAGTTGCATTCTTAAAGTCTTAAAAACCTACAGGCTGTCCCTGTATAACCTACATATGTAGGTCTACATATATAGGTTATATTTGAATCAACAGTTTCCAGGTTGTTTGCTGTATTGCTTCTCATGACCTTGGAGTTGCTGGCGAGATTATGAATCTAAGCCCACTTTAAGATGTGAAGACTATGGTGTCCCTGGAGACGATACAGTACAAATATTGTTTAAAGGAATGTATTTTTATGTGCAATTACATGCATAACAACAGGTGTGTTAACACGAAATAATTGAAAGTGGGAGTGACGACTCAGTGTGCTTGCAAAGAAAAGATTCTCATGTACGGGATGTTTTGCAAACAAAGTTACATTTTGCTAAAAAAAAAAAAAAAAGTCTTATTTTCTAAAGATATATATTTTATGAAGCGGAGGCTAGCTGGGAAGCAAAGGAATGAACATTGAAATTCTAAGGTCTATTGGTTTTACCTAGGGAAAAACAACAGTTAAACTGTTAACAAATGCAAAACCAGTGACTAAAATATTAGTTTATGTATTAACAGCACTGGCGGTGTAACGCACTGAAAGACGCAGCCTCAGCAAAATCTCACCGGTTTAAATCAAATCCATCTACCGTTAGCAAAAGCCCGCTTACGCTAACGTTAGCCTGTCATCGCTAATAACAATCTTATTAGCTTTAACACAAAATTTTCCAGAAACAGGCTATCCTGAGAAGGAAAAAAACAAACGAACACGCATAATACATTATAAATGAAAGATGCATTAAATTCACACGCATTCCGAGCTCATACGAATAATTTGAGGTTACCTTGTCTCAGACTAGGCGCAAAAACATGAGCCTGTTACAACCAGTTCCGCCTGCTCACAGAACTACTTCCGGCGTTTTAATATCCCTGGGCCCCCATGGTGCATTGCGCGAACACGTTTCCGGTAAAACGTAAACAATCAACAAGTTTTAACCTGTAATTTGTGCCGAGTGAACATCGGCGAAGGCAAGGACGAACACCAAACAAAAAACATTTATTCACTTCAGGATTATTTAATTAACAGCATTTTATCTGTAAACAATTAATATTAAAATGCACCATGTCTTTTTTTTTTTTGACAAAATGCACTTAATAATGTAATATAAAGTGTACATGTTTTTGACGACAGTCTGATAAATGTCCAGCTATGCTCTAGCTATTATTAAAGATATTTATAGCATTAAATAAATACATGTATAGCTTCTTATACACCTAGTAACCGAATTTAAAGGTTTGTTTAAAGATTGTTTCACATTACATATGATGCCTGAATTTTGCTTCTTTGCCAGTGTTCTGCGGCAACCAGACTGTAGATTACAGCTAACTTAACCAGTCTAATAATGGAAATGTTAGTCCATACCTACTGCATTTTTATACATAGAGGCACCATGGTTTTGGGGCATATTTATGAGCAACAACAAATAATTCTCACCTGCAGGTTTTTCATTGTGTTTGCTCAGGTTTTGCGAGGTCACTCAGCCAACACTGAAAAGGTCAAGCCGCACTTGGGTACATACACAGAGAACGTAAGGCATACAACATGGCTGCTGTGGGCACTTGGGCCTTCTCACTCCCTGCTGTAGAAAGAATGCGGAGCATGATTCTAGCTGGACAAAGTTCCACTGATGTGGTAGAGAATGCAATTACTGGTAAATAAAATGCCATATATATGTATTAAAGTATAGTGTTAAAACAAATTTACAGTGGTGGTCAAAAATATTGGTGTTTTTATTTTTTTGTAATAATGACAGTCAAGATAATAATAATAATTTGTTATTTGATACAATGAAATTGCTATACAACAATCAACATTTAGTATGAAGTTTGTGATTCTTCAAAACCTGCTGGATCCAGCTGAATATAGAGTCACAAAGACATCTACAGTACTCTGGTGTCACTCGCTCAATCCATGCCTGCTTGATTGCTTCCTGAAGATCATTTATAGAATCACACTTGAGAATTACCTAGTTTTAGCCAATTTTTGTGCAGATGTGGAAACTCCGGCTTCAGCAAGTTAAAATTCGGCCACATATTTGTTCCATCTATTAACTAAACCATAGAATCATCAAATTAACTAAACTTTTCAGCCATATAGGCAAGAATGAATTAGTGACATTATCTGTTTTTGCATGGCATGTTGTTTTAATACTTTTGGCCACCCCTGTGAGTCCCAGTTCATTCCCTTCCCTGTATTCAACTATAGCACAATAACTACATATATTGGTAGAATACATTATTATTTTTCAGATGTTGAGAATGACGTGCAGACAGGCCGTTGTATAGTTGGAAGAGGAGGCTTCCCCAATAATAAGGGGATAGTTGAATGTGATGCAGCAATAATGGAAGGTGTGCCTGGGAGATTCGGGGCAGTAGCTGCATTGCGCGGGTAAAGAGAGACATGCAGAAATATATTTTAAACTCAAACAGATTCATGCATATTTTAAGATATTATGTTTATTTTATCTGTCTTTTTTTCCATGTAGGATGTTTTGGCTTATTATTTAAAATATTGTTCATGCTACTTTAAAAGTAATCCTATCAATTTTCTCTGATTGTGGTAGGTAAATTAACTTTATACTGTATTTACTGTAAATACTGTGTATTTGTGTTGTTGTTTTTTTTTTTTTTCAGAGTAGGGCAGCCATGTCGAGTAGCACGGCAAGTAATGGAGAGAAGCACTCACAGCTTTTTAGTTGGTGAAGGAGCTGAAGCTTTTGCACGGGAACATGGCTTTACTATTGAGCCCAATGAGAACATGCTCTCAGACCACACAGCCACTGCATATCAGGTAATCACACACAGTGTCAGTAGATCTTTATGGTATGGGCTGAGGCAATACTATTCACCAACAAGAGGGAAAATACTACAACAATTTTGTTTTGTCTTTTTGTTTTTATTTGATGTACATTTTAAGGAATTTATTAAAAAGGGTAAACAAGTCCAAGGCCATGATACTATTGGTAAGTATAAACTGGAGCCTTTTTCATCTTTTCATGCTTTAGTTGAAGTCAAAGAGGCACAAATTGATCAGTTTATTTTATAATAATATTTAAATCTCACAAACATCAAACGATTCAAATACCTGGAAATAATTCAGAAATGTTTTTCTTCTTTAGACAGCTAAGTATCTGTTATATTTTGAAGATGTTGTTATGATGTGTTGTGCATTTGTTGGTTTTGTCAATAGAAGAATCTCCATTACCATAACCCATCCTATCCTGCTCCATTTAGTTGTGTTTTCCCCATAGTCCATTAAGCTTCCTTTTACAGTAATAGGTTTATACCAGAAACAAATGTTTTGTATTAGTTAGAATTTGCACATGTGCTAAACTGAGCTGCTTCTGACATAATATTCACTGCCTGGCCAAATAAGTCACCATTTCAGAAAGGTCTGTTGGCCTGCATGAGGGAAAAAACAGCTAAGAACGTTTGAAATTACCACAACTAGGTTAATAACCATTCAACACATTATCAGAACCTGGGAGGATAGTGCTGAACTGACAACTTTGTGGAAGATATGTGGTCATGAATGATGCTCACTTAAACACTTGGTGGAGTTGCATAGTACAGAATCAACAAAAAAAAACATAGCTAGGTTTAATAGTGAAAGTAAAAGCATTTCCATATACACACAATGTGATGGGATTGGGACTAAACAGCTGTATGGCCATAAGAAAACCACTTGTTAGTGAAACTAAGAAAAAAAAATGCTTCAATTTTCTAGGGACCATAAAGTTTCGCCTTTAGAACAAGTCTAAATTGATGCGTTCAGATTGACCCTATTCCAGAGTGATGGGCGTGTCAGGATAAGAAAGGGAGCACATGAAGTGATGCATCTATTTTGCATAGTGGCCAATGTACAATCCTCTGGAGGCAGTGTTATGAATTTGGGAGGGGGGTGTTTAGGGGGTAACATTATGTGGCAATAAAATGGCCATCTCATCGTATGCTGTAGTCAAAGCTAAAGGTGACTGAATGAAATCTCAGTGTGTGACTTTCTTTTTGTTTTTGGCCAGGTGGTTTATAAAGGGTTAATAATTGAATAATGCTAAAATGCACTATTATTGAATTTTTATTAAATTGTCTATTATTATCTGTTGTGACAGACAAACCACTAAGCAAAAAAGAGTAGAGTAAGGCTGTCTTCTGTTTACTTACAGGTCTTATTGCATTGGATCTTACAGGAAACATAACTGTAGGTGAGAATGATTTCCCTTAATGTTTTCATTTATTTTTTATAAAGAATTACCTTTCGTGGCGGCACAGTGGCTTAGTCGTTAGCACTGACACCTTACAGCTCCAGTGTCCGAGTTCAGTTACCGGCCAGGTTCGATTCCCACCTCTGTGTGCATGGAGTTTGCATGTTCTCCCTGTGCTTGGTGAGTTTTCTTAGGGTACTCCAGTTTCCTCCCACAGTCCAAGGACCCAAATTAGTGTGAATGAATGTTTGAATGAGTGTGTGAATGTGTATACAGTATGTGTATGTGCCCTGTGATGGATTGGCACCCTGTCCATGGTGTGGCTCATGCACTAAGTCTTCTGGGATTGTCTGTAGGACCCCTGCAAATCTGCATACAGAGTTAAGCAGTAGAGATGATAAGTGAGTGAATGAGAAGGAAATATATATATATCTTGCAATTATCTGTCTTGTTTAGGTGACTCACAAATGTCAGTAAGTAGCAACTATGAGTAACATGTTTCATGTTGATAAGACTTGAATTGACCATTTTGAAATGACTCCAGATCATAACACTGCCTCCAGAGGCTTTTACAGTGCTTACTATGCATGATGATTGCATCGCTTCATTTGCTTTCCTTCTTACCCTGACACACCCACCACTGTGAAATTGAGTAAATCTGGACTCATTCAAACACATTACCATTCTCCATTGCCCCAAAGTCCAATCTTTTTTGCTGTCTAGCAGAGTGAAGCCTTTATTTCCAGTTATGTCGCACTAACAAGTGGTTTTCTTATGGACACAGATCTGTTTAGGCCTAATCCTGTAAGTTCTTGTCACACTGTGCATGTAAAACTGCTTTTACTTTCACTGTTAATAAAGCTGTGATTTCCACTGTCAACTTATTATCATGCAACTTCACCAAGTGTTTAAGTGACCTCCTGTCACAGTTCATTCATGACTTTTTCCAACCACATTTTTGTCATGAAATTTATGGTTCAGCATTATCCTAGCAGGTTTTAATGATGCAGTTCTTAACCCAAATGCATATTTTTTTCCTTGCTTGATTCAGGACACTAATTTGACCATTCTGAAACAGCCACATTTTTTTCTGTCCAGGCAGACTAATGTTGTTCTAATAAATTGTTAAGGTGTTTCTACATCAGGAAAACCCTTCAAGGCTACAGGACGAGTGGGAGACTCTCCTCTTCCTGGGTGTGGCCTATATGCTGACCACACAGTAAGCTTTTTATGTCGCATTGCAGTAAATTATTATTTAAGAGCTGATTCCAGTATGCAAGACCCAAGAAGCAAGCTAGTTAATCAACTTGTGCTAGTATTATCTATATCACATCCATATAGTTTACAGTTTGAGAATTTTATAATATTTTAATGTGCTCTGTAATTGTGACTTTAAGGCTTGTTTCTGTGTTTAGGTGGGTGCTGCAGCAGGTTGGTGCTCTGTAATACTTTAATCAGAAATTTTCAGCATTTTTGTTGTCATTGTATCTTAATTATTTTTATGTTTGTCTATCCCAGCATCAGGTGATGGGGACAACATTATGTGCTACTGTCCAAGCTTTCAAATTGTACAGTTGATGAGACAGGTATGTAATCTGTGCTTTAAATAAGTATTATAAGCAATAACCGGTGAGAGATCCATTGTAACTCCATTTTAGCACATACAGTATACAACAGTACTGTACAGTACAAGGGTTAAAGTATCCATTTTTTAGATGCAAATGTAATGTCTACTGTGTATCAGATTGCAGGTTTTCAAATACAGATAAACTGCATATTAACTTATAAAAACAAAAGGAATCCATGGTGAATCCAACCATTATTGATATTCTGATCTGATGCAGTGTCTAAAATGTAGAGAAGCTGCCACATGTCAACCTGCCTTTTTTCTTTGCCTACAAGGGTTTGTCTCCTAAAGAAGCCTGTTGTTCTGTCCTTGCCGATATAAGGAAAAGAACAGGAGAAGATAAATGCTTTGAGATTGCACTTATTGCCTTAAATCTGAAGGTAAATTATATATTTCTGAAGGAATTATATATTTCCCGGGAGAGTCTGCTTTAGTTAGATGCATAATTTGGCACAATTTGCATGTTTAAAGCAATGATAAATGTAAATTGCAAACACATGGACATACCTACAGTACTTGCATCGGTCTTACTATGTACAGTATACTGCATACTACACAGCTTAAGAGAAAAAATATACATACAGAATCAGCCAAAAAAAGGTTATACATTTCAGGGGAAAAAAATGGTATGATGTATATTATATTACTATTATAATAGTATATAAAAATTATAATAATATAATATTTGTATCATAATATTATCATATACAGTATATCAGTATATAACATATAGCAATACATTTAGTATTTAAATGTTTATACAAATTTGTCTTTTTCTGATATATAGAGGACTGTTATTGCTTGTCCATATAATTTGTCATATTTTTGTTAAGTCTTTAAGTCATCTTAAAGTAACATCTTCAATGTGATCTGTAAATTCTTAACTTTAAGCCTGGTTCTTTCAGGGAGAAGTTGGTGCAGCTTCCTCAGTGGAATTCCCATATACTTTCTGGAACCAGAGAATGGATTCCGTGGAAAAGCATGTCCTCTCTTATTAAATTTTCGCTTTCTTATAAATGTTTAAATATAAAATTTCATGAGATACAAATTTTGTATTAAATAGTTTGGTACAGCAATATAAATTATAGAACCGTAATCTGTATGCATAATTGTTTGTGTACTGATGTATTTAAAAATGCATTTTATTGAATAATTTTCATGTTTTAGGTTAATTTTATTGCAGAAAATGTTTTTGTTATTCTTGTCTTAAATGAATACAATTAGAAGGAATATATCTGTAAAGATCCCCCCTGGGATAAGCTCCAGGCCTTCCGTGACCCTGTACAGCCAATGTTCTCATACTTGATATTCAAAGGTCCTCATGTGATTTCTATTCAAGGTCAGAGGTCTGGACAGATTGGTTATAAGCAAATAGATTGCTTATAATTTACAGACTGACAAAATACATTTAAGCCTAGTGGAAAACAAATGCCACTGTTTGACTGCAATCAGATGATTAAAACAAAGAAACTCTAACATTAAAGCAACATGCATTCAAGTGTCAAAGGTTCAAAATACGCCCAAGTTAGTGCAAAAGAAATGGTACCGTTTGCCTGCAAATTGTGAACCTGAGCAGCTCCAACTTTTTTAAGTTTACAGGTGCAAAGTGTAGTAGAAAAATCTTCTTTTAACTAATGTTCATGCCTAAACAAACTTAATAAGCAAAGTGTATTTGTTTTCATGCCTGAATAAACTGATTAAATATTAAAAGGACAACACAAGACACTGTAATATCAAAACGATTAGAAGTAAAAGTTACATGCTGCCCGAAGGGGTCATTTGCTTGTTATGTCTAAAATGAATGGAAAATGCCACACATTATTTGTGAACAAATGAGAAATAAGCCGTGTTTGGGTGCACCCCATCTTTCAGGCATGAGCAAAACACAGAGAATTTCACCAGCTGATACAGGAGGACAGAAAGCGTCCTTGTCCTCTGTGACATACTCTGACACTTGATCGTTGTGATGTTAAACACTATAAGCTCACCTGCTGCCATTGTTGCATGACAAGAACGGTAAAGATGGAAACTATTACGTTTAACCTTTAGATAACGATACTTTATTATGTTGAATTTTGCATTCCTAATACAATGTGTGGGCTGCGTCCAGACTGACTTGCCGTACAGTCCAGATCTGAATTGGAGTCCTAAGGATTTTTTTTCCAACCTTTTGGACTTTTCGGGGGTCTTAACATGCTCAAAACCCCCTGAAACTTGGCAGACAAGACTTTTCGAGGTCTTAACACTCTCAAATAACACAGGTGCGCCGGGGTGGCGATGGCACAGGGTGCTCGGGTCCGTCATCATTGCTTGCAACTATAGTTCTTTTTTTTCCCATCCGTTTGGACTTTTCGGGGGTCTTAACATTTCAAAAACTCATGAAACAGACAGGTTGGAATCTGCTGCCATTCGGACGCCTGGGAGTCTGGGCCACGGGCGTAGCTCGAGGGCCTCAGAGGCCCTCACAAGAGATTTTGCTCCCTAGCTCTTACACACTTTCACCTAGGCACACAAAACTCGGAACACATTTAGAGCTCATTGAGCCGAACAACATTCGCACTGCATGTCCTGGGCTCAACTCAACAGGAGGCCGGTTATTTTGGGTCGTTCGCAAAAACACACCTGATAGATTTTGATATACTCGTCCTAGGGAATTTATACGATCGCCACCAAACCGGGCCGATGTGATCTAAAGCCATTGCGGATGCAAAATTGCGGAAGGATCACACACCTCTCTCCTTCACTCTCACACACACTAATGCACGCACACACACACACACACACACACAACAAATATTTAGAGCCAAACTGACATTAGCGCTGTATAGTGTATGATGTGTGCAGGTTGTGCGGTGCGCCCGGGGTGGCGATGGCACAGGGTGCTTGGGCCCGTCATCGTTGCTTGCAACTATATTTTTATTATTATATGCCATATTATTTTGTTTTTTAAGGCATTTTTTTGGTTATAATGACAAGCGTCAAAAAGTTTGAATTTTATTCTTATTTTAATAATAAAGGAATAACCTGTTTGATTCAGCATTTCTTAACACACACACACCGACTTATTGATCACTGATTCATATTCACACCAGCCTCTGCCACGTTTCACTAATGACGTAATTTTTACCTCTTATGATAGAGGGCAGGATTGCAGTAGTAACGAGTGAGACGGCCTCACATCTATGAACTCATTACCGATGCCGTGCAGTGTAGGGAATTGTAGTTTTTCGGCCTGTGGTTTTCCTGCCGTTTACGTTTTGGATCATGTAAAACGGAACTACAACTTCCGGGAATCCGACCCCGCTGTTTGTGACGCAGTGTGTTTGAAGAGCCGCTATTTCCTGGTTGAACAGTCAGCCATTTTGGGTTTCAAACGAGGAGCCTCTGGTCTGAGGGAGTAGCTAGCCGGAGAGTTATTTTTTTTTAATCAGAGGAGATTTACTGTTTCTACTTCGTTCAAACCGACCGAAGTGTTATTTAAGAAGAGGAGTTACTTCCACAGTATCAAATCCACGATGAATCCGGAATAGTAAGTGGATTGGTCACGGGATAGCCTGCTAGCTGTTACACAGCTAGCGTTAGCAATTTTTTCCACAGTGATCAGGTTTGACAGCTAGCCAGCAGGTTAACTATCTTTTAGTTATCTCTCTGTCAGCAGAGGCGAATTGCTTACCTGTGTCAAAATCAACCAGTTTATCTTCTTTTTAGACTTGTTAGTTCTTATAATATTGTTTTTCATCCAGCAGGACGCTTACGTCTAGTTTACTATACTAACTAGCTTAATTAGCCGTTTGGGTTGACTAGCCGTTTATTAAGGTTAGGTAGCGAACTGTTGATTTGTCGCCTTACTGCAGTTACATATTAATGCAGCCGGCTTAGCGGAAGATTTAACCATGTAGGTAAAGTGTTTAAGTTTAGTTGTGTATCTGTTTTAAAGATGAATGATTCATATGAGGATTGTTTATGAAAATGGATAGCAGGTAAAATGGCTACAATTACATAAACTAGGATTTTACTGTTTCCACACTTTCATTGAGTAACTCTGTCAGTTTTGCTAACCAAACATTTAACACTACCGCTGGATATTTACTTAGTGTGACAGGATTCTTATAGGTTATACTAAAAGTAAAATTATAATAAATAATGAATATCTCATGTGTTTTGTTTCACATTTCATTGAAGGCATATTTCCAGAAAGCAGAGTTTGTAGATTACTCAGGATTGTCTCGCTCATACATTTTTCTGTACATTTATTACCAAGTAAACCCATCTGATCAGGCAGTTGGGGTAGTTTACACATAATGAACCGTACTTGTTTTATTTATTTTTTTTATTTTTTTGTTGTGATTATGTTTACACCAAAACAAAAAAAAGTAAAGCAATAAATAGAAATTATTGCAGACTAAATTATTTGTGTCAACATTGTGTATTTCCTGGTCTGTGAAAAAGTAAAAAAAAAAAAAAAATATATATATATATATATATATATATATATATATATATGATTTGTGATATTTCAGATATGAACAGATACACTAGTTCTAACCAGAAATGAAAAGAAGCCATGTTGTTTCTTTTGGCATAGGCCATAGAACAGACTGGTAGTGTTTCATGCTTCAGTTCATTATTCTTACACAGACAGCGCTGCCATGACCATTGTCACAGCTTTGCCAAGATGATCTTCTCACCATTTGCAAATCCATTCCTGTTTTCTTTTGGGTTAAAAAAGCGATAAGTGCAAGTTTAGGAAAGGAAGCCACCCTTCCTCCGCTCAGCTGTGTGTTAGTCATGTGCAAGTCACATGTCAGATGACGCGGCTCTTACAAAACCAAATGCTGAACAACTGGAAATACGCTTGCCTCCAGGATGTGTTGACAATCATTTACATTGTGCCACTTTCTACTGGTATGCTTTGAATAAAATATTTATGGCTATTGGTTTTGCCGGTATCATCATCTTGCTGATCTGTTCTGACTTTTTTTTTTTTTTTGGAATAGGCACATTTTCTATAAAAGGTATAGTAGAGTGTACCCTGGTTTGTGTAGTGTGGATATTTTTTCTTTTCTCACATTTTCATGTAAAGCACTAAGTCTGATAAAGCTAGTTTGCAAGTTAATGTTGGTCATTTGTGGTGTGGGCGTAGGGATGCATCACAATTCAGTCCTAATGTTGTTTATCAGCAGATGTTGAGGCAGTGCCATGCAAAAAACTGTACTTGTAAGGTCCAGCCTTCACAGGACTTTGAAAGCCAGAAAGACACATCAGTTACATCCATGAGAATTGCTTTTGTGCCAGATTTACTGAATGAAAGGCCTGTTTTAAGAACATGTTATTGAAAAGGAATATATCTTCACTAATTTTCTTGGAATATTATAGTGACATGACTTGTGATGTGTGGTTATTATTATTATTGTCTAAATACTATTATATAACATGTCTAAGGTGCAGTAGCAAAACATTTTGTTCTGGGTGTCTATGTACAACACAGCAGCATGCATTGTCAGCTGTCATCAGCATAATGAGGAGAGTATGAATCAAATTTATTCCAATGAGATTGGGCAAGAACTTGCAGAGCCCCTCAGATGAACCAAAAAAAAAAAACAAGAGCAGGAGGATGAGCATATACAAACATAATTGCTTTGCTTTGTCAGAACTCTGAAAACAGGATTTCCCAATCCACACCCCTCTGCACAACAAACATTCTAACAAAGTTTTCATCTACTTCCATAGGGTTTTTTTATATTGAAGTTTTTTTATTGTGTCTGTCGCAGAACTGTCTATAATCAAACGTACAACCCGACTGTCTGAGAGCAGGTCACGTATGCAGGCCGCATGCAACAGCAATAACTCCGTATACTCAGATCCGCCCTAACATTATGACCACCTGCCTAAAAATGTGTAGGTCCACTTTTACCACCAAAACAGCCCTGGCCCATCGAGGTATCGACTCCAATAGACCTCTGAAGCTATGCTGTGGTATACGGCATCAAGCTGTCAGTAATAGATCCTTTAAGCTGTGAGGTGGCCCTCCATGGATTGGACTTATTTTTCCAGCAAATCCCATGGGTGCTTAATTGAACTGAGATCTGAAGAATTTGGAGGCAAAGTCAGCACCTTAAACTTGTGTTCCTGAAACCATTCTTGAACCATTTTTGCAAAGTGGCAGGGTGGTGTATTATCCTCTTAAAAGAGGTCACTTTCTTCAGAAAACACTAAAGGTGTACATGGTCAGCAGCAGTGTTTGGGAAGAAGGAAAGACAGTGAGATGCTTTGTGCAATGTTCTGCCATTCATGTGAATGTTACTTTGGTACATACCTAAAGTGCATCCTGGTGCATCTCTTCCCCAGGCAAACGATGCGCACACACTCCAGCCATCCACATGATGTAAAAGAAATCATGATTCATAAGACCAGGCCACCTTCTTCCATTGCTCTATGTTCTAGTTCTGATGCTCAAGAGCCCATTGTAGGCAGTCAGCATTAACACCTTGACCAGTCTGCAGCTACTCAGCCCTTTCTTTATACAAAAGAAACTCTGATGCACTGTGTGTTCTGACACCTTTCAGTACCAGCAATAAAAATGTTTAATAATTTCAACTATATTAATTCTTGAACATGCATCAATGAACTTTGACTGCCTCTGACTCTTTTGTCAGTTCACCAGTTTTCCTTCCTTGGACCACTTTTGGTTGTGCCTGAATGCTGTGGCCTGGAAACACACCAGAAGTCTTGCACTTTTGGAGCTGCCCTAACCCAGTCATCTACTCATCACAATCTGGCCCTTGTCAAAGTTTCTAAAATTTCCTTACTCTTCCCCATTTTTTTTCTGCTTCCAACACACAATCTTCACAAAATATTCCCTTGCTGCCTAATATATCCCACCCACTCCCAGGTTCTATTGTAACAAGATAATCCGCATTATTCAGTGGTCATAATGTTATGGCTGATCTGTTCATTCTTTTGCTTGCACAAAACAGTAACTTATTATTCTAGTAAAACACTTTCAGTTGGCAAGATTGTCACCACATTCAAAATGGTAGCTAAAGCAGCCAATCTAGGATCTTAAAAAAAACAACAGCCAAAAAAAAAGTATATATATATATATATATATATATAATGTACCAAGCCAGTGTATACGCAGCTTGTAAATATCAATATGGTTTCGATTTTGTAGGCACTCTGCATATTTTTTTTTCCATAAATGAAGGCCACATCAGTGTTTGATTTGTTTACAGGAAGCATAGTTAGGTTGGTGTTTCATTTAACACTTGAAGAAAGTGATGCTTGAGCTCTGTGTAATTTTCAGTTGAGTGCTTTAGTAAAACATAGCCTTACCTTAATTTCCTTTTAATATTTTTTTTCTTGCCTCTATTTAATTTATCATTAGTAATCACATCCATCTAGGAACCTCTGTAGTCCAACTAGGGACCATGGAGGCCAGTAGTCACCATTGTGCTTATTCACATTTTGTACGACTGTGGTAGGACCTCCAATTAACATTCACATACTATTTGGTCAACTTGAGAACGGCAGTTAACCTAATCTGCATGTCTTTGGACTGTGGGAGGAAACCGGCGAACCCAAAGGAAATTCACCAAGCACAGGGAGAACATGCAAACTCTATGCACACACCTGATGCGGGAATCGAACCCAGGACCTAGAGGTGCAACGCAACAGTCCTAAGCACTAAGCCACCGTGCCACCAGTAATCAAATGAGAAGCTTTATTTAGATATCTTGCACCAGATCTCTGTGTATTGTGCCTGTTTCTCATCATACAGGTTGCATCTCTGTCCATCGTCTCATTAATATAAAACAGTGGAAGCCGGCTAAGCGCTCTACATCAAACACAAGGATACAGACCCTTACTCTGAAATTAAACATGTGGCTCAGCCAATTATGTTTGCCTTCTCAATCAGCTGGAAATGGAAATGCTATAAAGAAACGTTCAGAGGCTTGATCACCACAAGCTAAATTCTCCCTCTGCGGAATCCTTAATCTGCTTACTCAAGTTTCTTTAGCATCAAGCTTCACGAACACAGAACCAGCCATTGTAGCGTTGTATAAGCCGGTATAACACTTCAGTTTTTTCTCTGAAGAACCTAAACTTGTTTACATTTCTGTGCAGATTTATTTTTCAAACCTTGGTAAGCATTAGTGTGTAGTTAAAATGTACTTATTTAATTCAAATATTAATGAAATGCGTAATTCCAGTGCTAGGAATCTATTGATCTGTTTTCCCAGTTCATGACTCTGATACAAATCTTCCTGTACGAGTTAAGTCAGGTCAGTTCAGGAAATAATACAGGGATCAAATTCTGGTCAAGGAAGCCTAGATCTAAACAGAATTCATTTTGTTTTGAATACAAGATGCAAGAGCTGATACAAGCTCTTGGTTTTTTATTTATTTATTTATTTATTTGCAGTCTGGTGTGAAGGCATAGTTTGAAATAGTGGATGAAACTGGGGTTTGCTGCATCGCAAAGCCAGAAGCATGCCTGCGTTTTTAAATATCTGCACTTCTATGATGGTTTACCTTGTAAAGTTATCAGTTTACTTTGACATTAGTTTCAAATTTAGACATTTTTTTTCTACTAATCTGAAGTGTTTTAAGTTTTTATGGTAGTACTGTGAAGTAATCATTACAGCTCTAATGTACTGCATTAAACCCCTGACACAGTGAAAAAGCAGATAATGTGCTGTTGACTGAGGCATGTAAATCCGGCCTGCCTATAACAATAAAAGGGCCACACCCAGACAGTGCTGAAATACGTGTAATCAGTCGATTCAATAGGGGTTTGGACAGAGTTTTTTCATATTTTATATTTAATAAAGTTTAACACATTTAATACAGGGTGTCCTGTTGATAGCTAAAAGTGTTCAGTTAGTTCGGTTTATCCAGTAGTGAATATACAATGTTACTTTCCATGTCACAAAGCTGAAATAAGATGTTGGTGTCATATAAATATTTTTGAAGCCTTAACACTATTTTGTCTGAGATCCAGTCACAGTGTCCTGCTGCAAGCATCTAACATTACCTGTGTCATCACATCCTACCAAAAAAGAAATGATGTGTTATGTTCACTATTTCTGAAACTCAATCCCATGTGCCTGTAGTTCAGATATATCAAAAGATCTCAATGACTCGGTGTCTAATTCTCTTTGTTGCTCTCTTCCTTACAGTGATTATTTATTCAAGCTGCTCTTGATTGGGGACTCTGGTGTTGGAAAGTCTTGTCTTCTCCTCCGATTTGCGGTAAGTGCTTACATCCAGGTCGGATATGCAGTTCTGATCTATTTTGATCCATACACATTTTCACACTTCTCATACACATTTCCATAACTTTTGAAGCTGCTTTGTGACAATGCAGTGTTGTTAAAAGCGTTATACAAATATAATTTTATTGAATTGACATGCGCTCTCCGGCTACTTCATTAGGTTCAACTTGATAGTACTGGGTTGGACCCTGTCTTTCTTCAATACTGCTTTAATTCATCCTTGTATAGATTCAACAAGTTGCTGGAAAAATTTCTTAGAAAGATTTTGGTCCATAAACCAGCCTGCGATGATTTTAGTTTTAGACATAATTATAGTTATCCTATGGCCATAAAGGGATGGACATGATCAGCAACAATATTTTTGTATGCTGTGGCATTTAACTGATGCTTAGTTAGTACAAAGTGGCCCAAGAATATGTGCTGCACAACGTTACTACAAAACGTTACAAGAATATGTGCTGCCTGAACTGTTGCTCCAAGGCAGGATGGATCCATGCTTTCATGTTGTTTGTGCCAAATTATGAGCTGACCATTTTACAGTCTCAGCAGAAATCAAAACTCATCAGCCCAGCAACATTTTTCCAATCTTCTATTGTCCAATTTTGGTGATCCTATGCAAACCGTAACCTTAAATGCCTGTTAGCTAAAAGGATCAGAGATGATCTTCGGAATACCTCAGGTTGTAGCAAGATGTTATTTGAGTTACTGTTGCCTTTCAAAGTAGTCTGGCCATGAGTAAGGCATTTTTGCCCAGCGCACTGCCACTCACCGGATATTTTCCCTTTTTTCCAGACCATTCTCTGTAAACCCTAGAGATGGTTGTAAGTGAAAATCCTGGCTGTGTCTACATGCCTGAATGCATTGTGTTGTGGCAATGTGATTGGCTGATTTAGGTATTTTAGATGTGTTAGCAAGCAGTTAAACTGGTGTACCTAATGAAGTGGCTGGTGCATGTTAAACAGAAATGGATGTCTGTGTGTAAGGCTTAGCTGAGTTAAATGTTTACAGTGTAATGTGACATTCACATTACAAGCCTTATGGTTAAGTTACGGTTTTTGCTGAGATCAAACTGTTAGTTTGTGCATTTGTAGGTGACTAGTGTTTAATTAATTAATTAACAGGCATCTGGCTGAAGGCCCTACATGAGCACAATTTTAAAACTTAGTAATGGCAAGGTGCACATCTCTCTCTCTCTCTCTGTGAACAACAGAAAGTAATTATCACTGCGAGAAAGTTGCCACAGTGATGAAATGAAGAATCTGGCATTTCACCAGCTGTTTGTGATTAGTGTGAGAAGGTAAAAAAGGCCAGATGTATACATCTCGCTGCCTTTGCAACTAATTGGCCATCACTCTATTTTAGCAGCGTCTGACACTTTGCTTACGTTGGGTGATAAGACAGCCACATTCGCTGTGAAGTGTAATTTGGGAAGAAGGAATTGGATGCAGAAATTCCACTTTGATTGCCAGCATAATGAGACATGTCATGTTACTTCTTTGTTTAGATAGCTGACCTAAGTCAATTTTTGTTTTAATTAATGAATGTATTTATTTTTCATTTTTTAAATTTTTCCCTTCTTGAATGTTATTACATTTAAACAGCTCATTTGATGCACTGTTTCTTCATGTCAGAAATATGTGACAAGAATGTGTATGCGGTGGCGAGTATTTGGGCCTGGAGCAATGAGGATGTTCTTTTTCTTCATTCATTCATTCATTCATTCATTCATTTATTTATTTATTTTTACATTTGTCTGTGCCAAATACATTCAGAACAACAACTTGACATCAAGATCTTATGTTAAACGTTCACCCTGCCCTCTTTTAGTGTAGTCATGCGAGTGTATTTAGGATGTAACTGTGCAAATGTGTTCCTGTGTGGAAAAAAGCTGAAAATGTAGCTGAGATGTGCTTTTTTTTGTGTTATAAAAATGTGAAATGCGATTTGATTGTACTTGATAATTTTTATGCTTTTTCCAGGATGACACATACACAGAAAGCTACATTAGCACTATCGGTGTGGACTTCAAAATAAGGACTATAGAATTAGATGGAAAGACCATCAAACTTCAAATCGTGAGTCTACTTCAGATCAAATAATGTTTACATCCTGCAATATGTTATGCAGAGCAGCTCTGATTTCAGTTGTCTTTGATGAATTCTACAGTGTCCTCCTTGTTATTTTTTTCAAATTATTTTTTTAATCTACTTTACAGTGGGACACAGCAGGGCAGGAGAGGTTTCGCACAATCACGTCAAGCTACTATAGAGGAGCACACGGCATTATTGTAGTCTATGATGTTACAGACCAGGTACGACTGCCAGAAACTGTAGCTGTTTTCTGAAGCCTCTCAAAGTTTCTGATAAGTTTGTAGCAGATGGCCTATTTGCGATTCTCATAATTGTTTTTTTTTATTTATAAATTTCTTTTAAGGAGTCCTTCAACAATGTTAAACAGTGGCTACAGGAGATAGATCGCTATGCCAGTGAAAATGTAAACAAGTTATTGGTGGGCAACAAGTGTGATTTAACAACAAAAAAAGTGGTGGACTACACAACGGCAAAGGTAATCATGCTTTTCTCATTTGATCCTCTTTTTTTTTTGTTTGTTTAAACATTTCATTTTAACATTACGTTAATTTTACTACAGCACTGTTGAATTTTCGATTTTGATAAGCAGCTTCTTTATTATAATAAACAGATTCTTATTTTTAAAAAAATTCAAAAAAAGAAACATGTAATTTAACATTAACAATATGAATTATTTTTAATATTTAAAGAATCTGCCTTGTCAGTATTAACAGGTAACAGTCTCGACATCAATCACTTTATGGCATAATGTTAAAGAAAAATAATTTGGCTACCACCATGCTTATTGTTAATTATTTTCCTATAAAGGCACGCCCTAAAGTGTTTTCTTCTTTATGTAAAATGCACTCTTTTTTTGCTTACAGGTTCTTTGTACAAATGTACCATTCTGTATATGGCTGTTTCTCAACTTAGAGTTCTGTTTTTCTCTAGGAATTTGCAGACTCTCTTGGAATCCCTTTCCTGGAAACTAGCGCGAAGAATGCCACCAATGTGGAGCAGGCCTTCATGACCATGGCAGCCGAGATCAAGAAGCGAATGGGACCTGGAGCAACAGCCGGAGGCACAGAGAAGTCCAACGTGAAGATTCAGAGCACTCCAGTGAAACCTGCGTCTGGGGGATGCTGCTGAGGCGCTCCTCTCCAAAAAAGTCCCAGAATCCCAAGCAACAAGGCCCAACAATACAAGAGAAACAGAACTAGACCACTTATTTCCACAGAGACAAGGGTGAGATCAAGAGACAGGAACCAACTTAAGTTGCCTAAATTGTACTGTATGTAGCCGCACTACCAACAAAACCATAGAAGAACCTACAACCTTCCTGGGTCCCCCCTTTTAAACATGCTAACAGGTCAGATATTTGGTAATGGTCTGGGGCTGCATTGAGACAGCCCTACACTCAATCCTTTCCCTGTTCCCCACCAAAAAATCCCCAGACAGATTCCATTATCACACAACTGTGTGTGTCTGTGTGCAGGTTTCTAAGGAATATTGTGTGTATTTCTCACTGCATTTCACTGCATTCCTGCTGCAGGGCTACTGTGGGCAAAATACAATGACTCCTCCTTCCCCCCCCCCCCCCCCCCTTTTTTTTTTGGTTTCTCATATTTTCTGTGTTGATTATTTTACTGTTAATATCAGCATGTGTAGGTTTTTGTCCCCATATATGGTGATTTGCCAATCTGCATTTTAACAAACTGCACAACAGTGGCTGTCCAATGTCAAAACGTCTAGTGAAATATATGTACATATACATTATGTATATATATGTAAGATCGAATTACCAGTTCTGTAGAAATGAAGACATTATCGAAGTAGTTTTACTTTTAAATCTTTTGTATTTACTTTGTGGCTGCAGACTTGTACTTTTGTTGCGCTACATGTAACATTTAACAAACAAGTAAAAAATAAATATTGTACCACCACACTGTACAATATCACATATGTTTGCAATTCTTGATACAACTTGTAGAGACCTTGTATGTGTTTTGATTATTTATTCAACATTCACATGGGGGGGGGGAGATACTGTTCCTAATGTTATCTGAAATGAGTTTCCAGTTAGCAGTTACCTGTGGAATATCTTGCAAGTGGCCCAACTGCATATACAACACTATGTTCTCATTTTTCATAATAAAGACAACTGAAGTCCGCTTTGAACAAGCGTGTTAACAGTGTGGCATATAGTTTGTCGCCAGATGCTCAAGCATACATTTTTGACCTTGCTAGATCCTGACTATTATGGTATACATTATGTTGGATACCTGCCTCTTTAATTATCCCTCTTTAAGTATCTCAGGTACTCTTTAAGACCAGAATATATACTCAGAACAAGATGTGGTATTTTAAAACGCCTCAGTTTGTGTATTCAATACCAATTATTGTAACCTAAACCCAACTCCTCCATTGTGCACAAAAATAAAATAAAAAAACGTTGTCTAGGTGTAGTCAAATAGTTTTATAAATGCCAAAAATAACTCTTATTTATAGAGCACAGCACACAAGACAATGAGTTGTACAAAGTTTATTCTCTTGTTGATAGAAAACTGCAATCAAGATCATTTTAATCATCCATAATCCAAAAAATAGTTTGATTCAAAAATTTCAGTATGGAGTTTCTGGAAAGTTTAATGTTGTCTTTCTGGAATAAGCTGTAATAACATACATATCATCAATAAGGACTTTGTTAATAGTGCTTATAAAGGTACACATTGTGCACCATGGACAACAGTCTACTGTGTACCTTTTTGCTTAGATAGAAACTGAAGCTGCAGGGCTGGTATTGAGCTCTTATTAAACCTTAATGAATAGCCCTAATAACCTGAGCTCCTGATGTGTACCAGGACAGAAGAGCACTATACTGTAAAGTGTTGCAAAACAATATACTTATGACATTGAGTGACCCTTTAGTAATACGAGAGCAATATACAGTACATGTAACTGAACATATCCAAAGCAAATGTGCAAATTGAAAAGTGCATCTGTGGTAACGGTTGACATACAATACAGGTGTGCTTAAAGTATAACATGATAGCTCTTAAAAGTAAAAGTTTAAAAATGTAATACACAGATAACAAACGTAACAATACATGAAATTATGGACAGATGTGATACTATTAGTGATCTGTAGTATTAAGCAAAACTGTACAATAACTGAAGCGTTAAACAACTCAGAATTACTGCTTTGCTACAGCACCTGTACATAAACCTAAGGACACACGCACAATCAGTGGTACTGATCCTGACTGCTGAATGACGTCTCTTCTGCTGGGAAAGAGAATGAAGTTTTATAGTACAAGATGCCATTAAACACAGGTCAAAAGACAAATTAACATAGTTAATAGACTACACATAAATTAATACCCAGTAACCATTCAATATAAAAAACATTTTCTAATAATATATTCAATACTAACACCAATATTAACAATTTTAAAGGGAACCATGTAAACACTGAACAAACATTTAAACTTTTGAGCTCCCGTCTAACAAATGTTTAAGTGAACATTACTAACCTGTGCTGTCTTGTGAATTTGGTTCAGTGAGACAGTCCATGGTGGATAAAATCGAAGAGAAGAGATGCTCTGAATGAGTCTCTAGTGCATGGGACTGGCTCTCTATTAACGTCAGTGTCTCCTTTAGAGCTTGATACGCATAGAAGTAAGAGGATATATATAACAACAATGTTATTATTTTATTGCACTGATAGTTGCAATAACATACTGTACAAGTGCAGTGTGATATTGATGATATGAAATGACAAGAGAAAGGAACAACAATACAGCCTTTATGTGAGGCACGCATGGTAAATTATTCTCCAGCTAGTCACACGTGACTGTGTTATTGGGTTACAGTGTACTATTTATTTACAACTGTAGTGCTATAACCATATGGCAAACATGCAGAAAAAGTGATCATGTTTTTTCTAAGTAAGGAAGACAGTGCTATAGCAGCACTTTGATCCTTTTGAACATTCAGTAACACAATGCAGCTCTTCTTTCCAGGGACTTGGGGAACAAACAGGACAAACAATTTGGAGAATTGAGTAATGACGTAGGGGCCTGTTTTCCATTAGGACACTTTAACACAGAGTCCACCAGGGGGAGTTATTAATAAACAAGAACACTGACATAGCATGTCATGTCATATATTTTTTAAGTAGAGTCATATTCAAAAACTTATGTTTTAAAAACAATGTTTTTTTTTCAAGACTGCACAATAGAGTGTATAGACATTTTATCTGCAATCCATAATTAAGGCACATATCTGAGCTAGCAAATATACCTATAAGGACATACACAGGGCGACAGGAATGTTTTTATTAAGTGTAGCACATGACTAGTTAATTACAGTCACTCAACAAAACAGACATAAAACATAGTTAAACATTTAGCGCTTTAATGCATACAAATAAAAATGAATATTTACACATATTTTTGCCACAATCAGAGATAAGATCTATCATAGAGACTCACAGGGAGCAGCCGAGTTCATACAGCACAAAAGCATCTCTCCAGTCTGGAGGACGGATGCAGTAAGTGGCCTGTGAGTTTGGACTTCTTCCTGAAAACTCTATAAATAATATACTGATCGATTCATTGATTCGTTCACAGTAAAATGACTTGTATTAAATGTTTGCAATAAATCATACAATATGTAAATATACGTATCTTATATAGTGTTCATAGTACTGACCTTATAGTCAGCCAGAGAGGCTTTAACACTCTCAATGTCCACTGACGGAGGGGAAAGCACATCCATCTTCTCCACCACCTTGTGCAACCACTGAATCAGTTTTTCTAAATTTGAGCAGAAAGTCTAACAAGACACAATACATGTTACATTAGCTTTGAAGTCACTGACAGTTAATTCAGAACAACAGAAAGTTTTAACTCACTTGCAAGTGCTGCAAAAGGGAGTCCTGTGTCTCATTCGCCCCATCAACAGTCTCTGCCTCCTTCTTAAACTCATACCAAGACATTCCACCTAGCTGACCCACAATGGCTTCCAAATCCCTCAGGTTATTTCTGGTTACCTGATGGCTGATTACCTGCACTCTATTATCCACTCCCTTGGTCTTCTCTGTAAAAGGAACGCCTTCAGTAGACCCTTGCACACAAGAGACCTCAGCTGCCTGTTTCTCCACTTGTACTGGTGAGAATCTATCTGATGCACTGTCTTTCTGCAGAGACTCCCAGTCGGTGGTGATTGGCTGACTAATCTGTATTGTAATGTCTTTTAGTTTCTGAGAAAGATCTTGAATCTCCTGTAGCTGCTCAGGCAAATGGAGAAACTCCTCATCCCACTCGCCAAGTGACCCTGGATGGGGTAAGATGCTTGTGGACCTGATAAAGGTCGGAGCTGACCTGGATGTGGAAAAGATGCCACATTTCTTATAATGAAAGCTGTCTTTCCTCTCACAATCCAGACTTTCAAATGATAAACCCACCTGCTCCAGGGAGGAGTTCATGCTTCTTGACACCCTGAGGTCTGACGACCTGGAATGTGCTAGATTCTTCAGATTCAGATTTTGAAATCCAAAAGTTTGACTAGAACCTGACCCAGTTTTCCCCTTCCTCTTTCCAGAAACAGGCTGGTCCAAGAAGGAAAGACTAGACGAGCTGAGAAAACTGTCCACTTCAATGCCAGAGTCTTGCAAAGGCTGATCAGTTCGTAAGATCTGTTTATTTGATCCCCAGGTATTGGTCATGTTGGGCCTTAGAGGGTATGTATAATCCAGGAGGGACTGATACTCCATGTCAGGGTCCCAGCTTGGAGACTTGCGGTTTGGAGAGGGTGGTAAGGTACTGGGGATAGCACAGGCCCAATAAGTGGTCTGATAGTGGGACATTCGTTTAGCTTCAGATGAGTAGCTCTTGTTCTTACTCTGTGAACAGCCGGTGTTATGAAGAGAGGGTCTTACTTGCTTGGATTCCCTTGTGTTTGTCCTTTGGGATGTTCGAGAGGTGTACGAATGAGGAATAATACGCTGGGTAGAAGTCAATTTAGGGCTTAATGGGACTGCGAGATCAAAATCATCTAAAAAAGAACTAGAAAGGTTCCTACTTTCAACTTTGTTTGTTGAAGGAACAGGGCAGAAATTAGGTTCCTCGTGAGAAGAAAAAAGCCTAAGTTCTGATAAATTTAAAGAGGCAAAAAGGTCTTCTCTGGTTGCCGAAAGAGGAGAAGCAATGATCTGTGGAACACTCGTGCTATCCAACATGTTAGAATCCGTCCCCTCATCTTGTGTTTGATGATTATCCACAGTGCTCATGTGAACCTGTGAAATTAAATAAAAGAAGGCTTTAATATATTGCTATGAAACTACAATTTACACAGAATTTATATGCTACAGCCCTAATACTGTGTGAATGAATAGGTTTCAGGGTTTAGTACCAATGTTTCTCTAATAATGCAAAGACCAAGTTTCTAGATTCCAGATATACACAAACAGACTATAATCCGTAGCAAATTAATAATCAACAACAAATCCACAAGCATTAGAACCTTCCAAAATCAAATTTATAGCCTTTACCAACTTACCCCTTCTGAGTATTCATGTGTAGAAGGATTCTTCAAAATTGAAATCTGGTGCTCTGTTGAGATCAGTGGCTTTCGTGCAGTATACAAGCTCTTGCCTGTCATGTACCTAGAAGTAGGTGCCATGGTAACTGTTTTTTTGCTAGCAGCGCTCTCTCTGGCAGAGTCCTTAGCCTTCTGTCCAGGGATTGACCTTGATCTGTCACTGGCTTCCTGCGTGAGGTGTCTTGTGTAGCCACTGCGAATAAATGTTGGGATCCTGCTTTTATGGCTCCCATAGTTCCTCTGCTCCATCTGAGACAAGGTGCCTGATAAAACTTAGTCAATTCCCCATTTTGTCCAGCAAGATGGATAAACTATGAAAATAAGGTGATCAAAAGTAAGGAGTGAGCATCACATGTAAGATAACTACACAGAAATAAATAGACCGCTGTAGTGTTACGGGTGTACTGGGGTTTCTCTCATAGAACTTGGGGCACAAGACAGGATAGACCTTAGATGGGGTGCCAGCCCATTGCAAGGCGCAAGCACTTTGCTAAATATTTATGCACTATAGGCAATTTGGAAATGCCAATTAACCTAAACTGTCTTTTGAATGTGGCAATAAACCAGAGGAAACCTACCATGTCATGACCTAATTAGCATGAGCCTTCGGAAAGATGTCTTCTTGCTTTCTGTAGAACTATTGAGAACAGTCCTTTTATTCTATGCTTATGCAGGTTGTTGCTTTTAAAGGCTGCTAAATGGCTAGTCAATAAAGTATTAATAACATAATTAATAGCTAAACTTTACTTGCTCAAGAATGTTATAATGTTATATTTTATTATAAAACTAATGGGGGTCCTTTTACTTCCTGCATGTCTCTGTATATGCTTTATAATTACTATTATGCAAAATCACATAGTGAGCATATAAATCCACACAACATTACAAGTAAAAAGCAAAATGAGCTCAGCTAAATGTAATGATGAGGCTGATACTTGATATGGCTCAGTAATGAGTACATGCTCAGGCTTGCCTGCTATTTAAGATTACATTTGTTCTTTGTACACTGCCACAATCTGCAAATAATGTTCCAGGAAAGTAATGCAGAACCTGTTGTGGACAAAAGGATCAGCCTGCATATACAATATCTACAGTATCTAAAGGATCAACCTTCATATATCTATCAAAAAGATCAGTACTGTATATTGCTATTATTATCTCCTCTCAGTGTAAAGTTATAGACTACTCTTGCCATTTTTCTCCTAGCTTGGTCCAGTAATTCCAGGCACTTTTGGTTTCCATGGTGAATGACAGAGGATGGCTTGGCTAAAAAGCTACTCACATGCTGAGTGCAACACATTGCTTCAAGGTACAATGTGCAAGTGCTGTGCAATAGTCCTGAGCCACCACTCTTTCCTCATATTAAATTGTGCAAATTAAATTAAAGAAATGGGAACAAATGTTTTACTGACAGACTTAAAAATACAAATTTAAAATTGATTGTGTATATCAGCAGCAACCACATTTCCCCTCTCATCTGTTCCAATCACCCAGCATTCAGCATTTATCAAGTATTTTCCACAGTGCTGTACATCAATTCTAAAGCCTCAGAAGCTGGAGTAATAGTCCAATCAAAATAAAATGCACCAACTCAATCGGAACAGACTGGACCAAGTGTAATGAAAGGGGTGGTGTAAACCTTTGATAACCCATCCAATTATAAAATATAAGCATGGTAAGCACTCGATCCAATTTTTTAAAATATATTTTTGGAATAATGATATTCTTTTTGCAAATGTTGGTGCCATGTGGAAGCAGTACTTGAGGTGATGAGTTTCTGGGAGGAATGTTTTATGGTTCTCAATGACCTGTAAATGTGCCCTTGCGCTTTTATCCTGTTAAAAAAAAATGGCAGGCGCAGTATGTGTTTCAGGGATTGGCTATGTAAAATGAATAGTAGAAACACAAATATAATTCCCGAGACGTATTGTGGGTCCTTCTTTTTCATAGTCTTCTACTGAATGAATTGAAGTTGTAAAAAAAAAAATCTGTTTATTAAATTCATCCATATAAACCAGTTAACTTGTAATTTCTAATCTGAATGCAGCTAGTGCAGCTAGTATATTTATTTATTTTTATTTTAATAATTTTTTTAAACCAAGGGCTGCCAAATGACAAAGGGAAAGTGGCATTACCATTGTGTTTGTTTAAATGTGATCATCTTGCACTAAAGAAAACAAATATATTGATACTTGGGAGACAGCCTGATGAAAAACATTTGTCAGACATATTGTTGTAGTGGCACAGCAAGTACCAGAGCTGCCTCACAGCTCCAAGGTCCTCAGTTCAATTCGGAGCCATGTGTGTGGATTTGCTGTGCATGTTGCTTATCGCTATGCTATGGTAAATTACCTATGAATGAACATGCATGCAAATGCGTGTGTGTTTACACTGCCGTCCCATTCCAGGTTTTTGTTCATTATTCCTGGGATAGGATTTGTACCACAGAAAGGTTGCAGATGATAAATCACTGAATCCATTTTAAAGGCTTACAATTTAAAAACGCCTGCGTATAAATCAAAGAGGGGAGACAGTGATTTGACTGTTTGTTTTTGCTGTGGTGATACTATTCTTATTTAAATGCCTGGTATTGTAACTTCATTGCAAATACAGATGTGAAACATTCTGCATGCGAGTTGTAAGAACCCACATGGTATTGTGTTTGCATACACACCTATCAGAAGCTACTCTGTCACATAGATGCCTGCATGTTTTGGACACCACCATGGCAACTGTGGACTGAGCGCACTGAACTAAAATGTATAGTCGTACAGTGTTCATGCGTGTTCTCATGGACTTAATTCAACACTTACAACCAGATGGTTTTGAACCTGATCAATCTATGCCTTTTTTTTTAAAACCAGTATTTATTTTAGATTTGGCCAGAATGTATGACCTGCGTTTAAAGCAAAGTATAATAATGAAGCTGCTACAGACCCACAGGTTTGTGTAGAATAGTGAGGAAAGTTGTAAATGTTTAATCTACTACATGCATCATTTAGGCCTGAAACAAGCTCTTGGAGAGATAATAAACAGCAGGCGCTGATAAAACCGAAAGCGTTTGTTATTATAATAATTATTATCATTGTAGGTATTTTCTGTGAAGGAAAATGACTAAAGGGTTAATAAAAGTAACATCTTTTTTGTAAAGTTACCTTTAACACATAACTGCTGTCAGTTGGCACAATTGAACCTAAGCGTAACCGTTAATCAGTGAGAACTTGCGCCGCGTCTGAATGTTCCACCGCTTCTCAGGAGAAACAAAGACAATCTTCGGTGTTACCAGGCAGCCATTTTATGTGGGCTAATAATACAGTGTAAATACCTTCTTCCAGATGTAGCGCAGAAGAAAATGTAAAAAAAAAAAAAAAAAACTATGTATATGAAATATCACACGTACTGTATACGTAGTGAAATGTTCAGCAGTTAACATACAGTTGCGTCCGCTAGTAAAATGGTTCCTTTAAAGGGCAAGCGGGAAAAAGCGGAAGCGCGCGAGGCATCCAGCCAATAGGAACATCAGGCTTTTAACCCCGGTTCCTCTCAGACTCCTCTCGCTCTCTCCTTCTGCATTCCTATTTCCTTTTATACATCTGTTGACTGCGAATATGTGATTGTTCCTATTATTATTAATACACAATACGCCAGGCATGGGCAGTGAACTGCATAAAACTTCCTATTTGAGAACACTGAAAAAGTCTTTTCTAATATTAATGTTACAATTAAAATCCATGTTGAAAACCATAAATGCCATTTTACTCAAAATCACTCTGATACTGCAATTCCTTGTCAGTGGTGAGGTAACCTTATCTAATGTGCACTTCACCTGAAAATGTGGTGTACCAAGTGGTCTAGTGTACTGTACAAGCTTTAAAATACATAATTGAACCACAATTTGTTCATTGTTCTACTGTATATCAATTATATTGTGTACAGGGAAGCGGGTGGCCTGGATCCTATCCCAGGAGACGATAGGAGACTAGGGCACGGGGCGGGGTACATCCTGGACAGGGTGCCAATTAATTCAATTATTTGTTGTCAGTGAAATGATTATTATTATTATTATTATTATTATTATTATTATTATTATTTTGCATATCCCAGTTAGGAAGCTGGGCTCAGAGCGTAGGATCAGCCAGGATACAGAGCCCCTGGAGTAGACAGGGTTAAGGGTTCAACAGGGGCAACAAAAACTCCAGTAACCTACAGCCTTAACTGTCTGAGTCACCACTGCTGTTATTACTGTAGGTATAATCCATCACAGGGCGTGCACACACACAATTTGCAAACACAAATCATCCTAATCCACATGTCTTTGGACTATGAGAGGAAACCCACCAAACACAGAGAGAACATGCAAACTCCCAAGATGGGAATCGAACACTCGACCCTGGATATGCAAGGCTACCACTAACCACTAAAGTGCTAACCACTAAGCCACCATGCCCTTCGACCACAATTTAATTTTGGACTAAAGCTTTAAAAATACACTAGACTACATCTTCATCTACATTTCTAGAGAACACTCGGGGATACCACTTAAGTACAGTTAAGTAGCCTTATCCCCTTATGTACTGTATGTACCTACAGTATCTTCAACAAATGTCATTCCATTATATATTTGCACTATAGCTATTCATATTACCGTAGTTGGACACACAATTTCACATCAACCTGAAAAACCTAAAATTTAAAAACTTTTTTTTGTTGTTTGCTTGTTTGTTTGTTTTTATTTGTGAGAATATACAACCTGGTTGAAACACAATAGAAAAGACAGGGCACCTTGCTCTCGATTTAATGACATACAGGTTTCATAGCTGAGAAAGATCAGTAGTAGTTACATAGTTAATTCACAGTTTTAAGATTAAATGGTGTATTATATTATGTAACAGTCATCAAGTACCGCAATAGCACATTATTAACGCATACAGTGGTATTAACCTGTTAAACCAGTCGATAATACTCGTTACCATTTGGCAGCCAATGCATTTGGCATTTTGATTAAGAAAAACAGAAAAAAAGTTTAACAAATATTGTATAAAAGTAACAAAAATTACAATAAATTACGTAAAATCACATGTTTACAGTATCTAGTTATCAATGCATTGCAAATCAAACGTTTAATGGCCCTTTTAAACATTACTTCATTTTGTTGTAAATCAATACTACAATGTAAATGAAGATTGGATTTTGTCTATTAGTGGTCTATTGAATGTTTAAGTGAACTGTAACACCTTGACATCATTTTAAGGAAAACATTATTGAAAATAACAGTACTTTCACATTTATAACACTGGGTGTCACTAGTGTTTTACTATGCTAGCACGTCTGTGGCACCCAGGAGAAATTGGACATAAATGTCCCTGGAGTATATGTCATTGCCCCTAGCCCGGGACTCAACTGGCCTGTGAAAAGACATTAAGCCATTAGGGAAACAAACATTTACAGCACATGTTTTCTTATCCATCCTCAAAACAGTTAATGTTTCACAAATGAAGATACAGCAAATAAATAGAGCCAGTGAAAGACGTCAGTCTGTAAATGATTCTCTTCACTATCTTAAACAGCTACACAAAATAGGGAACAGACATGTACCAAAAATATGGAAATTTCTTTTCCAAAAGAGAGATTAATAAAATGATTTGGCACAATAAAAATGGTATGAATGTAACCACACTGATCATGTCATCCATTCTTATGTGCTAATACCACAGAAGAAATACTGTATACAGCAAGTGTCGTAACGTGTAGATGGGAGATACGGCTCGTACTCCCAGACCTTAGACTGGGGTAATCAAGGACAGAGTTTGGAAATGCTTTGAACTGCTAAACTGCTTTCAGTGATTAGAAGAAAGTAAGTTTAGAACACAGACTCCATGCCATCCTTTTCATGAGCGGAGTTGTACGAGCCGTCATCGGCCAGCTTTTGGTGCGTGACAAGAGGCGAGGTCTCCTCTTCAGCCTGGACGTTGGCCACGGCTTCCACTTTAATCTCCTTCAGCTCCTCCTCTTCCTCCTGGCTGTCACAGTGTTTTTGCTTTTTCATCTCCTGCTCATTTATATGGTGCAAGATCCCAGCACCCAGAGCATCACCTTCCACATTTACCACAGTGGTAGTACGGTCCCTGAAAAAACAAATATGCAGACACACACACATACACACATGATGTCAATATATAAATAACTTGCTACTTAATTCTCAAGCATGTGTTACATCACACATGACATTCTAGGGGAGTAAAAATTAGACCTAAATCTGTCTCTGGTTGTCGTATCAGATTCAGATCTGATACAATAAAAATTTATTCTAAGTAAAAAACAAAGCAATTGGACTTAAATGTGTGCAGTAAAATCTAATGAACTTTACGTAGTAGAGGCTATCTTACACAATCCAGTCCACAGCCAGCATTAGTGACAGATCATTGGTAGGCAGGCCAATCGCTTCCAAAATGATTGCGATGGTGATGATTCCTCCAGCTGGAATACCTGCCGCTCCAACACTGGATGCTGTAGCTGTCACACTGCATGAAGGATAAAAAATAATCACTTTTCCTTTTAATCTTTTAACATATAGGCAACAGAAGAAAAAAAAATCTCTCAACTAACGATGAACAACGTAAATTCAAATACTAGAGAGACATAGCTGGGCCCTCGCGTATGGCACTGCTTCCACTCTATCCTATTTAAATTATAATAAAATTTTATTTTTAAAAATAAAGAAAGAAAGACATAAGAGCAAGTTAATGTCTATCTTATCCCTCCATGGTAACTTCTGCAAAGGCAGCAGGAAACTGAGAAGCAAGAATAGTTCCTGTGCTAGTAAAATTAGATCGCTCTTAATAGCACTAGCTTGGCATAAGACAGAGTCTGCATAGGTTGTTTTAACTCCCAGGACAGCAATGATGTCTAGAACACATACTGAGTCTATTAATACGCCTGGTTGCTCTGTCAGAAGCTGTGCTCTCAGTCATGCACTCACAGAATAGTGAAGATTTGGCCTGCGTTGAGCTCAACATTGTTGAGTTGGGCAATGAATACGGCAGCGATGCACTGGAAGATAGCGGCGCCATCCATGTTTACAGTAGCTCCGATCGGCAGGATAAAACGGCTGATCCTTTTGTCCACACCATTGTTCTCCTCGACACATTTAATCATGGAGGGCAGTGTTGCTGAGCTGAGAAAGCAGAAAAAAACAAGTTTAAATGGAAATACAACACAAATGAATAGTACAGTATAACAGACAGAATATACTGTACATCCATATTAACTTGCAATGCCATCTATTACCTTACTTTTGAAAAAACACAGTTATCGTCCCAGTGTTGATTTAAGACATAGGACATATATAAACACTGTATGGTGTTATTTCAGCACTCTGGGTGTTAATTCAACACTGGGAAATTCTCTGATCAGATCAAATCCAGACGGTTTTCCAAAGCAACAATCAAATGAAGCCAATGTCTGGGTAGCTTTGTGATAAAAACCCCAAAGCATGCAAATAAGATTAACATACCAATCAGAATGTGGACTGCTGGCATTTAATTCCTGTTTGGGTAAAGACCTAAGGACTGTCCAGACCGCAACTGAAATTACCTGGAACAGGTAGCAAAGGCCGTGGTGAAAGGTGTGATCAGGCCAGAGAGGAAGCTGAAGGGGTTTTTGCGGGTGAGCCCAAAGTAGATAAGAGGTAAGATAATGCCACCATGGATAATGTGACCCAAGATTGAGGCAAAGATGTATTTTCCTAAACTGGTGACAAGCAAAACCACATCCTCCATCTCCACAATCTTACTGCCTACCAGGAACATGATGCCAACTGGAACATACCTGTAAGAGACAGGAATCATTTAAATTGAGGTAATTTTAGAAGATATAGATCAGGGGTAGCTCAGTGGTTAAGGCGGTGGTAAATGCTAAAAATGTAAATAGTGCTCATGATATGTACGTGATATGTGTGTTTGGGATCAGGGGGACCTCTGTGGTTAAAGCATTGGACTATGATTTGGAAGATCCCAGGTTCAAACCGCACAACAGCCAAGTTGCCCCTGTTGGGCCCTTGAGGAAGGCCCTTAACCATCAAGTGCTCAAATGTATAAGGAGTAAGTTGCTCTGGATAAGGGTGTCTGCCAAATGACATAATGTAGAAGATAACCTACTCAAAAATAGGTAGAAGCCCGTCTGTCTTAGAGAGGGATTTATGTTGAAAAGGTGTGTGTCCATGATCCATACATTTGTACATAGATTGTCAACACAAGACTTACAAGACTTTGAGAAAACTTTCTGTCATAACCAAATTTGTCTTTCATAGTCAGCCAGGTGTCCTCGTTGGCTAGTTAGTTTCTGATCATTTATGTTGCATGTATGTACTTGTTCCTGGAGGAATGCAGTTTAATTTCACTGTGTACTGACCTGTATATGGTTGAAATGACAATAAAAGCCTACTTGACTTGATTTGACTTGAGGAACTCACAGAAAAGACCATGTGACTGTGGTATACATTAATAATTATTTGTTGGTAATGGTCATTAAAGTGTATTTATTTAATAAAGATTCTGAGCAGTTTTTTTTACACACTAGTCAATAAGACAACCTGTCGAAAAAATTACCTGTAAGTTATTCTACATGAACTCAATTATATGTCATTAAGACTTTTTACATTTTTTTTATTTTTAGAAACATTTAACTGACTTGGAGGAATACAGCAAAATCAATTCAGACTGCTTGCATTGACTGTGCAAATTGGTCTTTAATCAGAGGCTTTCACTCACCACATGATCCAGGATACCAGTACCATCGTGGCTTCATTGAAGGCATTAAAGAAACGTATGAGCTCCTCCCCTTCAGCTCCCAGCTTTCTCAAGGCCACTCCAAACACCATGGCAAACAGAACCAGGCCAAGAATGTTCATCCCATCTGCTTCTGTTCCCACTGGCACCTGCACCAAGCCACACATGTCTTTAGCCTAATGACCAAGCCTAACCTTTTTAAAGGTGCTTACTTTAAAAAACATTGTCAGGTACAAAAAAACTATTATAATTGAAAAAAATCTAAAAGTTATAGAAATGTAGACTTTTCTACCACTTGCCACCAAAACCTTTTTTTTTCCCCCGTTATCATTTTTCCTCTCTCGGTAGTGTCTCTATGTTTATTTAGTAATGGTATCCAAAAACGTCATGTTTGTATAACCTTCTCCAGCACAGTCAAGGGCAATATTTTCTGTTTATAGATGACTGCTCACAGCAAACCTGTTTGAACTTTTCGTGCTTTTTAGGCAAAAAAGATACCTTCAACAGACTAATTCAGCTAAAGCTAATGCAAATTCAGCAAGTTCAGAGTTTTTTTTTCTTGCTATCTCACCCCCATGTTTAAACATCATCTGTGTCAATGGTAACACCGTGTCCTGGCATAATCACTGGCAGGCTATATACAGGTGTCTATTTGGTCCTTTTCACAAGTTAAACACTAACAGACAAACAGAGAAAATGAGTCCATTAAGGCTCTGGGGATGCTCAAGACCTTATAAAGCCTGGCACATTGTGCCCTCAACAAAAAAGTAAATGTTATAAATATCTCGGGGTTAAAATACACTGGATAAACATTTATGAAGCACTGACACAGCAAATATTTAATAAATTACTTATATGCATACATCCTGTAGATGTTAAATGGTAATTGATGATGGTAATAGATAATGGATAATAAAACTGCTAACAATGATATAATTTTATATATTTCAACATTTAAATATTATTATTATTATTATTACTATTACTATTATTTCATCCTGAATTTTAGTGGCTTTATATAAAATAGCTAAATTTGTCAATATCATCCCCTATAGTACAGTGGCTGTGTGGAGTTTCTGTGCTTGCAGGACTGTGTGCCCAACCTGATCTCATATTTGTATTTAGTTCACTTTCATACAGACTATGCAGACTCTTACAAATATGATACCATGTTATTCTGTCAGTACCTCCAGTTATACTAACTAAAGGGAAGTAGCCTCATAAAGACCTCTGCTTTTGCATTAGTCTCTCACGCTGGCATGGGCTAGAGCATTTACATTGGAATGCGAATGCAAAGGGACCACACGGGCATTGACACAACTAATGTGCTCCATCAGAGACTCACTTGTGGATTATCTGTGTCTGGGGAAGTCTGTGGATTATCCGTGCTCACAAAGTGGGAGCTATTATACTAAATATATTTTGACTATTGAAAATATTTTAATATAAAATGTGACTGATTGTGAATACTACATTGTGAAAATCAGGAACAATCCTTTTTTGGAAAGATCTAAATGTTCCACTGGAGTTTAAATGCTGCTGTTTTGCAATACCTGTTGACTAAAACTTTCTTGGAAACACTTGCTGTTAACAGCTGTTCAAGTGATTTGGTAGTTGAAGAGTGGCAAGAGGGTCTGTACCAAACATGCAGCACGTAGACGAACAGGCTGTGTATTCAGAGCTGCCAAATAGTCAGCACAGGGAACCCGAGCTGGGCCTGGGCCAAAGACCTCAAAAATGCCTATAGTCTTTGACATTCAGTGAAGTGAAGCCTACAATGAAGCCAGCAACTCAGAAGAGTTCTTCTAGGAAAGGCTAAAAAACTTATCCTGTATCTATAATAGGAATTATAAACAAAATAACTTTAAAAACTATAATTGTGTTTTTATTTTCTAATACGGCTTTTTTGAATCTCAATGGATTCGAGGGAAATTTTATTAGTGAACTGAAAAATTGTTGCATCTGCATGGTATACATACTAAATAATCATTTAGGTCAAATGATTGCAATTTCATAGAATGCCCAGTCCACACAGTGCATTATGGTGTCATTTATATAACAACGAAAAAATAAAAACGAATAGTTTATTTAAGCAAGCAGAAACAGTATTTCAATGTCTGCAGACATAATGTGTGGAAAAAAATATATACCTTTTGGTAGAGTATGGTCCCATTTGTTATGTTTCCCACTGGAATCATCTTATAGTCTGTAGCATACTACAACAAACAAGAGACTGAGTTAGAAATATGTTGCTTATTGTATTAATTAGCAATACATCCTGTAATAGCTATTCAGGCATTCATTTTCTAGAACTTTGAATTTCAACTCTCTGACATTTCCCTCAGTTGTCAGGTTTGGACATCACCATGATTCAGTGAAGTCTCTCTAGAAGTCTACAAAAGTAGCATTTAAAGCATAGCTGAAGAAAACCTGCCAACTGGCACGAACATGGAAAATGACAAGGATACTCAGAGGCTCCTCTTGCTCAGAAACTTTAACAATATCGGCTGTGGTCTCCCAACCTGCCCAATCTCCCAAAACCTGCAGCAAACTTAAATATTCTAGTCAGAAATAGTACACTTATTTTAATTTAATCCTTACAAGGTGACTAATAATAAGTGTTTCTGACTACCAGACCAATAAGTGGTTTTGAATTTGAAGGTTCAGACTGGTTTACAGAAGACAGCAGTTTTTTCCAGAATACTTCTTTGCATCGATATAATTAAGGCGTGGCTATTTTTCTTCATTTATGATGAGTTTTAACTGATCATGCATGATCATGTATTGAGTGACTCAGGCCTGAGTCAGAGTGTGAGGGGACATTACGTACTCAGCTGCACACATTCCCCACTCTGCCTGGTGACATTATCTTCCACCCCACAACTCAACCCTGTGACCCTTCAATTTCTTCCCGCCAAACTTGCACAAGCCGGGGCAGTCACCCATGTACTACATCCTAGTAAAGCACGCCAGGTTGCCAGGCATCAGGGAACGGAATACTCCTGCTATGGCAACGACGTGAGGGAAACCATGAGAGATATTTACTGGGTAAAGTAATGAACAAAGCTTACACCAGTCAGAGACTCTCTTCATTTAGTAGCATAGCGCTGTTAATATGGTAGAACTGAGATTTGAAAGTGGCCAAGGTTAAACTGGTGCTACGTATGTATGGAGACTGTTTACAATCGTAGCAAAAGGAAAGAAGAAAGGTACTCACTGAGCGAAAAGCAGCAGCTACCAGGTTAGACGGAAACAAGTTTCTGTAAAAGGAAAATATGCTTGATATGATGTGTACAATGACAAATACCACTACTACTACAAATACACTACTACTTCATTCTTAGTCAGGTTGGTATGTCACAAAACAGGTGTCATTCATAAAGCTTTTTATACTTTCCATTTGGTCATGACAAGTGATAAATAACCCCATCAGTTTTTCTCACACACACACATGGATTAAAGTGCACAGTAACCCACAGATTTGCTTAGCCAGCTGTGTGTTTACTTTCCTTCCATCCAGTGCTTGCATTGCTCACTGGCATGAAACACATCAGAAAAAACAGGTAAGCATTTTATTGCAGGCAAGCGGTGTCTCTCTCTTCCATTTGCATGAAGAAGTTAAGAGGAAACATTAGTAAATCTACCTTTTTTATGTCATGAACTTTATTTAAAGTCATAATCTACTGTACACCAAATATGTTGGTGCAACCTGTAGCTACATAGCAAAAAAGCTATAGCACAAAACCTTGCTTGTTTAAATGGACCATGTATAGAAAGGAATGCTCTGTAGAATCACATAATTTATTCACAAAACCAAGAAATATAACACTGCTCAGGACCCCACAAGTTCTCCCAACATGTGAGGTGACTTATTGCGTATGGGTATGTGGTTCTCTTTTAGCACAGATTGGGACATTAAGACTGTCTAGCATTCCCAAAAAGCTAGTCTTTGGAACTTTGGCAGTGAATTAGACACACCTTTTCCACATGGGTTACCAATTCTGGGTGCAGATGTCACACCCCCAACCTGTTTACGACACCCTAGACTGCAGTGAGTTACTCTTAGTGGCTAATCTCTTTAGTCTGAAGGGTAGGTGTGTCCTGAATGGCTTGCTCATTGGTGGGGACACAGTTGCAAAGTTCAATAGATATAGTACCGTGATTTATTCGAGTCGAAATTCTGCCCTTAATTTAATATTTGGATACAATAATAGTTTTTCTGCTGTTGTACCAAACTCTATGCCATGGTCAAAGTCACAGATGTTGTCTTTAATATTTGATGTGAACATTACTTGACCGATATCTACATGATTTTATGCACTGCACTGCTGCCACCTTATTGACTGATCAGATAACTGCATAAATGTGCAGGTGTACAGATGTTCCTTATGAAGTGCAAAGTAAAGTAGTTTAAAGTAGTTTTACATTCTCTCCAGTACTACTACCACAACCTTCATATTATTAATTTCATCTCGACTTGCATTTCATCAACGTCTCATCATCTTTATCCTTTATACAGGGTCGCGGGGGACCTGGAGCCTATCCCAGGAGACCCAGGGCACGAGGCGGGCAATTTGGGAACATCAAGGAGAACATGCGAAATCCATGCACACAGAGAAGAGAATCGAAGCTGGCCGGAATCGAACCCGGACCCTGGAGGAGCAAAGTGATAGTGCTAACTACTAAGGCACCATGCTGTTTAAATAAAACAAAATATCCTGATTCAGCACATCCTATCTGGCTACACAGTTTACCTGGAAAATTTTGCAATAGCCGGCTGCCTGCCAAAACCCCAAAGCACTGGATATTAGTCATTTACAGCATGTTGGCGGGAGCTCGTGCTCACGCTAACTGGTAATAATGAAAGTTTGAAACCTGATGCAGAGGCAATTCAAAACAACGTAGAAGCGCTTAATATGGAGACAAAGTATTGTATAAGATGATGTAATATTAGCAGGTGTTTTCTTGCTGAAAGTGATTCTGTGCCTTGTTTTGAATGTGGGTTTTAGCAGGAAGCTGCTCTCTTCTCTTTCCAATACAGCGGGCCGCTAATTAAATCTGTTGGTGGTACACAGTACCAGAAAATACTTGACTACTTTCATATATGATGGTAAGTGTATATAGGCATACCAGTTTCAATATTACTTTTATATAATAAAACTTAGTTTGACAATGATGTATCCAGTGGCGGATTTGAAAAAAAAAA
>JAAGKR010003059.1:0-19019 GCA_011419295.1 Clarias macrocephalus
AAATGTTTTCTAAAAGAGTATCATCAACGTCCTGTGCTTGACGTCTTCTGTAAATGTCAATGAGGTCTTATTCCTCCCTTCACAAGACATTTAGTCACAAGTCCTGGTTTGACTTAAACACCCCTCATATATTTTCTGTTTATTTATATGCTGTACATACACGCTTTTCAAAACTCATAAAAATTATTCTAAAAGTTAAAATTATATTACACCATTTACTGTATATGGTCCAGCTATTTAGCTGGAATTATTTTGAGTGCTTAAGACATGATTTTCCAAAAGTCCGAAAACAAAACAAACAAAAAACACTACGATAGTTTTGCATTTAAAAAAATGAAAAAAAAAATGGCTATATTGATATACTAATAACTGAAACCAACCATAAAAATAGTTTTATTAGCTATACATATGCCTGATATAATGCCTAATATTTCCCATCTAATTTGTCATTGTATGATTAATACTAATAATATTTATGTGGAAAATGATACATGAGATCTGTATAAATATGTATATACAGTATATGCAAAGAAAAAAATATATTTATTTATTTGTTTACTTATTTATTTTTTGGTTCATTCTGAGTGTAAAATGGAAATGAGTCCTGTTCAGCCAGACCGTAGTATATATGTATAAATGATTGCATATAAATAAGTATATATGTATAAATGATTGCTGCAAATAAGGGATTAATGTGATACCTACCGGAAGAAGGGGTTTTTCAGATCCAAGGTGTTGCCAGATTTAAAGCCAGACTCATCAATTACAGCTGTGATATGGATGTCATAGCTCTGTCTGTCAAATAATAAAAATGGTACAGTGTAATTTTCACAATGTTTAGAGAAAAGCATCATGACTGGTTACTAAGCCAATGTCCAGTATCTTTTGTATATATTACCTCTTGTTAGCAATCAGTAGAACCCGTCCAGACAGCGTCTGGCCTAGTTTGGCAAAAAGAGGCGTCTGAAGGAGACATCGGACCTGATACCAGTGGGACAGAGGCTCATGTGGTGCAGTGGACAGCCACACTGTTGTCCTTTAAAGTAAAGCATATCCTCAGGTTAGGGTGCAATCAGTTCACATCAGCTGAATATCTGAATTCTCACCTTGATCCTACAAACGCCACATCGAACCAGAACGCGAGTCCATGAATCAGTCCGGACTGCATGAGCTTGAAGACAAACGGAATTTCTATCCTGTAGAACCACAGAGCCACACATTAACATTTAATCTGCAAGCTCATGCTTCAGCAAGTACTCAATAACTCCATAACTCTATACCTGTACAAGTCCTCTTCTTTCGCTTCCATGAAGTTAATGCTGTGTTTCACAGACCTGGCCATCAGAATCTGAGTTTCAAACGTGTCCTGGAAAAGCGGGAAACGTCAAAAATCTTTTTTTTTTTTTTTAATAGACAAACAAAAACATTGAGATACGAATGAGAAATGTGGAGACAAACCACAATCGGCTGTCTGAAGAACTCGTCCATGGCTGCAGGATGGAGTCCACTCAGGTTTACTCCGTAGAACGAGGTCTGAAGCCTGAGGAAATATTTATTTCAGTATTTATAATAAAAAATGTATACATTAGAGGTGAGTCCAAATTTATTTTTTAAATGCATCTATATTTGATCAATTGAGGACTGAAAATGAAAAGTGATCAACACTATGTGCTCAATTATGTAAGGAGTAATTAATACTGTGACTTAAAAAACAAGTTCTTTACTAAAGAGAAACAGTCCTGAATCAATTCCGCAGGTTAAATCAAGTACCTCTATAGCCTTAATCTCTGTCTATTGTAAAGCTGCAAACTGACAGGAAATAGCAGGGCTGAAATAACAGTGCTGAAAGACATACCGCTTGGTTAAAGCAGCCCAAAAGCCCAGACCGGCAAGCAATGGAAAAGATAATAACACGATCTGATGACTTGTCTTTCACCCCTTGCTCCACATTCAGACATGGACACAGTTATATGAAGTCAAAGAACCAGTGAAGCAAAGGAAACCTCTGATGAGAAGCAGACTCATATTTAATAAAACATTGACATAATATCACTTTATTATATCTTCATGAAGCCAATTCTTTAAAAAAAAAAAAAAGGACAACCGTCTCAATCAGGGTTTTTGCTAAGACACTGCTGATAAAATATACTGCAGTGTTTTAGAGGGAAAATGAGATGTGAGAACTGAAAGAGAAAGAAACACCAGGATCAAGAGAGGAAATATCATAAAATATCATTATATCATTATACTCTCTCTCACTCACTCATCGTCTATACCGCTTTATTCACGGGGGGGTCGCTGGGTGCTGGAGCCTATCCCAGAAAACTTATGGCACGAGACGGGGTACACCCTGGACACATACACACATTGACATGCTCATTCACATACTATGGGTCATTGGACTCGGGGAGGAAACTGGAGTACCCGTAAGAAATCCACCAAGCATGAGAAGAAAAACAGGCAAACTCCATGTACACAGACCAGAGGTGGGAATCAAACCCGGAACCTGGAGGTGCAAGGCGACAGTGCTCAACACTCATGAGTATACGTATGAACTTATTCAGGTCATCTTCAGCCACCATGCTGCCTGAGATTATTCTAAAAACACTAGTATATGACTAGTATCCCTAATTTAGATTTTTTTTTCTTCTTTGTACCGTTTTACTTGGAGGTATTCTTTTCCATAGTGTTGAGGCAGTAGCTTGCTTGGGCAGATTCCCCTAATATCTGATTACGGTCTGATTAGGCCAGCATGTTCATACCGAGGGAAGCGCTGATAGAACCATAACAATATGTCATCCATTAAACAACATAAAAAGGTGATATGATTGATATCAACTGGATAAAAAAAAAAAAACATGATGAAACTAGTTTGCATTCACACCATCAAGATGTGAACCAAAAATTCCAAAAATATGTTATATCCAGAAAGGCAGATCATTTTCTCCAGATAACCAGAGCCACCCGCCTCGCACTTTGCTTGGTTAACTCCATCGTTGGGGCAAAAAGAAACAGAGACGCAGCGGACACGCTGTCTCTTTGCTCTGAGTCAGAATTGGACTCTGCTGGAGCGTACAGCAGCAGGAAGCCGCTTTGGTATGGGTCACAGCATCATGCTTGAACTAAACATCAGCTGTGGGTTGTGGGCCCACTGCCGTTTTACTGCGATGGCCAACTCCAGACCCTTGGGAGACATCAAATAAACCATGGAGGAGACTATAAACATTTAGAAGAAACCAGGAATATGTGCTGGAGGCATGAGGGACTGTGAGGGTGAGGAAGGGTCAGGTATGCTCTGTTAAGACAGTGGTATTTCTCTTCAACACATCATCCATGGAGAAGAGGAATGAGTACTTGAGTACCAGTATGAACTTATTCAGGTCGTCTTTAAGGTTTCTAAAAGCAGGCTTTTATATTTACAAGGGGTCGTTCAAGTCAAACCGGGACTTTGGAGGAAATTTCTAGTGAATGAAGGCCTGATTTAAAAAGTCTTTAAATGTAGTAATGGTAATAAGTCTCTTAGCTGCGAGAACACATTTGAAGCAGGCCGTACGTCCATGAATGACAAGGAACTGTCTGTAGGGCGCATCTGTCTGTGGGAACAATCATTTAACAGCTCTTGAACATTAAAGGGAGTTACTGCCACATCACCCGTATAATCCTGATCTCGCTCAAAGCAATTTTGGATCATTAAAGGAGTTCCTGGAAGGCCAGCGTTTCAGATATGGCGTCCTGAGATAACTTTCTACTTCGATTGTTATACGATCACTAGGATAAGTGCATTAGTGTATCAGGGGATTATACTCTATAGAAAGATAAATATAAGTTTTATTTTAATAACTGTGTCCTGTTCTTCTGCACAATCAAAAATGCTTCTAGTATAATCTACAATATATTTAATTGCAACTAAGAGCATGTGCAGATTCTGTGCATCAGAACTCCAAACGACTCCAGGCAAAGGATATTCTGGTGACAGACATGTTGCAGTATTTGGTGCGTGTTAGAGATAAATGCATTTAAGAGATAAGTAAAAGGTAGAATGTAGTTATGATCTCTTGTCTGTCTGTCTGTGTTGTTTCCGGATCCATTTTACGCATTATCATATTAATGTTTGAGAAATAACAATTGTGCAAAACTGCATACTTTTTAGATCTTTTTTTCCCATCTCATGTCATCACAAGTCTTTGAAGATAAAAATGTAAAAAAAAAATAAAAAGAGTGGTTACCAGAAATTAGAGCGTGCATGGTGCTCCAGGTAAAGCTGCTCGTCTGTGAAGGGGGCCAGGTGGATGTCGCTGAAGGTGGGGAACATCATACCTTACCAAAACAATAAATAAATAAATATTTGGTTTAACCAGTGAGAGTCATATACTCTCACTTCTACCTGGCTCTTTTATACCTGTATCCTCTTAGTCAATCATGTGGCGGCAGCGTAATGCACAAAAGCATGCAAATACAGTACACTTAATCAAATAGATAATGCTTTCCTCTTAATCATCAACCTTCCCGTTTCAGTCTCACACGCCTGTTCATGGCTGGCAGGAGTGTTAACCAATAAAAGCTTTCTGCATTTTTTTTTTTGTCCCACCTGCCTAAAGGTGTGTTGATGTGTTGTGATGCCTTTCTGCAAAGCATGGTTGTAAAGAGTGTTTTTAAGTTACTGTAGACATCCTCCTATCCCAAACCCGCAAATCTAGCCATTCTCTTCTCTAGTGATGGATAGTTTTTGAACGAATTTTTAACGTGACTCAGAAGAACGAGTATAGTCTCAGAGAGTGATTCGGTTATGTTCTACTGGGCGCGCATGCGCAAAACATCGCAAAACCTCCGTAGTTGATGTACAGGAAACAGAATTGAACGGTTCTCAACGAATCTTCAGAGTCACGTGACTCCCATAGACTCTATGAAGTGCAATAGATTCAAAAGAACGAACTCGGACTTGAAGATATGATGGTGTTTATAATATGTCCTTAGCTGCATTGTAATATTTTTCATTACTGGAACTATTGTGAAAAATTGTGCATGTAGACGTGTTGGGGGTCTGTTTAATGAAAATGTAAAATTGTATTTTATTTCTGTTCAAAAGAACGAAATGAACTAACTGACTCAAAAAAAAAAGATTCGTTCATTTTGATGAACGAGATTTAAAGAACCGAGTCACTAATAATGATTCAATCTTCCCATCACTAATGTGTAAATCACTGACTCATTGATCAACGGTTCTCAATAACTCTTCTAGCACGAGTCGCAAGTCTTTTGTCACGTGACTCCCACAGACGCTAGTGTAGTGATGGGACGTTTGAATCATTTTAGTGACTCGGTTCTTTGACTCTTGGTCAAATCCCGATCATATCTTCTAGTCTGAGTCGTTCTAGTTTAAATCTATTGCACTGCATAGCGTCTATGGGAGTCACATGACAAATGACTTGCGACTAGACGACTAGATTCGGACCGAAAAGTTTTGCGATGCTTTGCGCATGCGCGCCCAGTAGAAAACGAACGAATCACTCTCCGAGACGACTCGTTATTCTGAAGGACTGAAGTTAAAGATTCGTTCAAAAAGAACGAATCGCTCATGAACGACACATCACTATTTAGTAATAGTAACTTATTTTGGTGTCCTTTATCGTACATCTTCACAAACCTTTAGGCTTCAACCATTTTTTGGAGTGTAAATAGCTCTCCAGCATCCTTTCATTGAGAAGCATATAGCCGATGGGTTCCGAGATGATGATGTCCACTTTCTCAGGGCAGGACACCTCTTCAATCTTCCCAGGAAGCACGATGATCCTATCTGCCAAGCCGTTACTCCTCACTAGTACCTAAGTCATATAAATACCTCAATCACTGTCATCCACAATTTTACTTCTCATTAGTTTATATTTTTGTATAGTTTTGTTTCTTACTTCTTCTTTTTTTAACACACACACTACACACACACCACTGTTACAGATCATTTAGGGTGCATGCAGCAACACGGGCAAAAAATGTAAGCTGTGCTGATAATGATCACTTGAGATAACAAAGCGCACCTTTATTGCGATTTTTCTAAACAAAGATGAAAATTACGCTTACACTTCACATCTGTACTTGGCAGATTTTTTAGCAGTGTGCTGGAAATGACACGAAGCACATCTGGTTGTATTTTAAAACTGTTACCAATGAAAATTCAGCAAAAAACTATGGAGTTTAAACTATGCCTGACTGTGGAGCAAGCATCCTTCCATCCATGAAAATATGCTTCCTTTCATTTCCTCCGCCCACCCCTTCATATCCCACACACACACACACACACACACACACACACACACACACACACACACACACACACACACACACACAAGCTCCATATCCAAATGCCAGATCAGTCCATAAGCCATTAAGTGTTCAGAATGTCATGCTTTCAAGTCAGGCACAAAGCAGCCTTGTTAGCCTTGCACGTGTTAGATGTTTTTCCCAGATCGATCACCTTGACCTTGAACGGAACTATGTGTGACAAGTTATTTTCACAGCACCGAGTGATTTATTAGGTGTGAACATGACCCCGTTTGCAACGAACACTCATGATCTCACTGCATGATGAAAGACATTGAGACATTGAAGCTGACACATTATCAAAGAGAACATTGCGTTTTTAAGCTTTCTGTTGGAGACGGAGGAAGAATGAAATGACAGATAGAGTGACGTGATGAATGCGGTGTAAGTACTTCTGCATATTTGGCCACAGAACTGGCCTCCACTGCGTACACTTTCTTAGCTCCAGCCTGCATGGCAAAAAAGGACAAAATCCCCGTCCCGCAGCCGACGTCGAGCACCACCTGTACACAGAGAGATGATGGAAAATATCCGAACAAATTTCAGAATGCCGAAATGATCAGAAGTGGTTTCAGCTCACTTTGTCTCTGAAGTCAAGGTCGTTCAGTAAAATGGCTTTTTGGTATGTGGCCGTTCTCAGATAATCCTGAAGCATGTTCTGCTGCTGTGAAAGACAGCCATAAAACTGTGAAGAGGAATTAGAAATAGAATAATTATAGTATATATTCTGTATATCTCTGTTAGAAATTAATTATATTCTAAATTATTTGAGAGTACTCAAAAAATTCATTTACACAATTTTTACACCCTTTCTCATTCTCCAACATTAAGTGTCAGTATAAAGATGAATAGTACAGTATAATGTGACAATTGTTTATTAATAAATAATTAGTTCACAACACATCACTCCATCGTTCTATATAATTTTCCTCTCACGTTTTTCTCTCAAGTATCACGCTTTATTTCCAGGTTTGTCATGCTAGCTAACGCTTGAGTGATCAGCATTATGCAAGTATGCAATACTTGTCATTAGCCAGCTATAAATAATATTTGCACGCATTCTTCAGCCAAAGACTCTGCTTCTGCCAATATCCAAAATCAGTGGATTTTTAAAATATGATTACTTTCATACTGTCATATTTTGTTTGTTTAACTTGAATTAAGAACAAAGTAAAGTTATAAAAGTTTGCTCCTTAAGCCTCACACTGAAATCATGAGGATATTTGCTAAACTTAAAAAAAACAGTTGTCCAGCTAGGGACGGTGGAGGCCAATGGTGACTATTGTATTTATTCTCATAACCGTGGTAAGACCACCGGTCAACATTCACATGCACATTCACACACTACGAACTCCATGCACGCAGACCCCGAGGCGGGATTCGAACCCGGACCGTGGAGGTGCAATGGACAGTCCTAACCACTAATGTAGCGGCCATGTTTGTTATCAATGCATGTGGCACTTCCCTACATTTCCAGGCAGAATTGTTATAGACGTTAGTTGGGATTAAAATATATTTTTTGCATAATCTATAACATACCCATGATAAAATAATTATAATTATATTATTATGGATGGCTGCATATTTGTTATCATTAGATCAAGGTTTAAAGTCCTGTTTTTATATATTTTTTCACCGATAGTGGGTTTCCTCCAGGTTTCCTCCCAAAGACATGCAGATTAGGTTCATTGGCTTTTCCAAATTGCCCATAGTGTGTGAGTGAGTGTGTGCATGCCTGGCACCTTGTCCAGGATGTACCCCTGCCTAATGCCCTTAGTCCCCTCGTATAAGCTTCAGGCCTCCTGTTACCCTGCATAAGAGAAGCGGTATGAAAATGAGTGAGTGTTTGAGTAAGATTAATCTGGCTCTGTGTGGTGATTTGAGGCATGAATATTATATTGGCAAATACAGTTTCTGTAATCTATAGCTACCTAAGCCATCCAACTAAACCCAGCCTTAAACTGGACTACATATGCCTACATTTAGGCTAAAGAAGAAAATGTGTACTTTTTTTTGTCAAATATATTCATTTACAGATCTTTGGAGACTCATTTGAGCCGTGTAATGATTTCTTACACACTGTTGTATCTGAACGCTGGATGTCACCTGGAAGTATTGGAGGGCAGATGAGCTCTCTGTCCTCTGGTCGAATGCCGATGGCTCTCTCCCACTGTCCGTCCATGCCCTTATCAATCTGTGGAAGGTCTGAAACTCTGGATTTGGAGGGAATAAGTGATTCTTTTGATAAGATCAGGATATCTCATTTCTACAGACTCATTCAGGATACATGCCAAACACCCGGATGGTGTAAGATTTCTCAGGCATGTTATAGCAGGGCTTAGACATCAGGTTTAAAGAGAATCTCCTGAGAATGAAGAATACTCTTGTGTAAAAACCTTTAAACAGGGAATTATAGACCGATAAGAATTCAATATCATTGTTCTTCCGATTTCTCTGAGTTCTGTTGACATCATGAATAAATATACAAAGTACTGAATGTCATTTGCAATTAAAAAAAAAAAAGAATAAAATAGAATACTCTCACCTGTCCACGTCTTGAACTGCAGTAGGATGCTCACACAGCCGACAGTTACGAGGAAACACTGAGTCCCCACTCGACAACACTCTGCCTCCCTCATAACGGACACCTTAAAGACACAGACTCCATCACCTACAAGAAATCAAAATAAAGAAAAGGAAAAGGAAGGTTTTGTCTGTACATGGGTCAGTAAATAATCAAATAACAATGCAAGCAACTTTATGATTTACGTTTCATGCACTGGAGGAACCGAACCATTCTCAGAAAATTTTATGTCTATCTGTTTGTCTGTATGTACTGTATGTCTGTTTGTCCAGCCGATTTTGTCACGACATCACACAAAACAGGCTTGACAGAATTTAATGGAACTTTGCCAGTCCTTCGGTATTTGCCTAAAGTTAAATCTGTGCCATAAATGAAATCACAATGTTCAATCGAAGGTATTTTATGAGCAGATTTTTTGCATCCAGCACTGTTTTGAACAAATATAACGGTTTTTCCCTCAAGGTGGGCGTGGCTATACGCGTCATTCAACCGAACCAATCGACGAGATAGTTTACCGGATATACACAGAGTATGCAGAAGACACTGAACCAACCATAATAGACTATAATGTATGTATCAATGTATGTTTAGTCTTCATGCAGGAAGTTTAAAACCACTCACTCACTCATCTATACCGCTCAATCCTGTATTCAGGGTCACTGGGATCCTGGAGCCTATCCCAGGAGACTTAGGGCACAAGGCTGGGTCCACCCTGGACACCCTTGGTGCCAATCCATCGCAGGGCACACACACTCACTCACACACTATGGCGTTTGGGAACGCCAATTAACCTAACTTACATGGCTTTGGACTGTGGGGGGAAACCGTAGTACCCAGAGGAGTCCCACCAAGCACGGGGAGAACATGCAAACTCCATGCACACAGAGACGGGAATCGAACCTGGCCAGGAATCGATGCAAGGCGACAGTGCTAACCACTACACCACCATGCCACCAGTTTAAAACCAGTTTGTCTCATATTTTCTGAATTCTGCATATCCGCAGCAGTCCGAGGTGAGAGTGTGTAAAATACCAGAACTGAGAATGCAGTGTAATGCGCTAAAATCTAAATCACTCATCATCATCTATACCGCTTAATCCTGTATTCAGGGTCACCGGGGGGCCTGGAGCCTATCCCAGGAGACTTAGGGCACATGGCAGGGTACATCCTGGACAGGGTGCCAATCCATCGCAGTGCACAGACACACACACACACACTCAATCATTCACACACTACAGGCAATTTGGGAACACCAATTAGTACCTAACCTACATGTCTTTGGACTGTGGGAGGAAACCGGAGTACCCGGAGGAAACCCACCAAGCACGGGGAGAACATGCAAACTCCACGCACACAGAGACGGGAATCGAGCCTGGCCGGGGATAGAACCCGGACCCTGGCGGTGCAAGGCGACAGTGCTAAACACTACACCACCATGCCACCAGTTTAAAACCAGTTTAAAACCAGTTTAAAACCAGTTTGTCTCATATTTTCTGAATTCTGCATATCCGCAGCAGTCCGAGGTGAGAGTGTGTAAAATACCAGAACTGAGAATGCAGTGTAATGCGATAAAATCTAAATTTTGAATAAAAGTGATGTTATGAACAATTACTGTGTGTAATGGATTTAATTTAATCTACTTTAAACACGGAGTGTATTCGGCTGATGATTAACGTACAACTTAGGATAAACAAGGCGTAAGACACTCAATTTATTAAAAAAAAAAGATAAAAAATATTTGTATTTTTAGCTTTAATCTTTTAACGATTTCTACAACTGTCAATGACGGGTGCTAACGCTATTTAATACCAAATTATTATCATATCCTGACTTCCTATCCTATTAGATCAGTTATAACAATAATATCTGAAGTGTTCGTTTAGTGAAGCTGCTTTTGACTGGAGTCTATCAGACATTATTTCTTCGCTATAATCCTATGTTCATGGTAAACCGATTATAATTTTGAGACTGGCTTAAATCATGGTCGGTGTAGTTGTGTATCTGTCACCAATCCTGCAGGACTAAGCAAGAAGCAGGACTAGCACAGCTTTTATTAGAAACCATGGAGATCCCCAGAGACAGAGAAAGAACAAGTGAAAATCCAGACGGGCATCAGTATGAAGCTGTAAATTAGTATGAAATTCTCCTATTAATACATGTTATGTTATTAGTGTGATAGTATGTACAGTATTTTAACACCGGCCACATCAGTCTCCCGAGAAGATAAGCTGGAAAGATGTTTTCAAAATGTCCTACAGTATCACTGCACATGATAAGCATCAGAACACATCTATTAATCCTGGTTATGGACTGACAAATCAGGTTATTTAAGAGCAGGAAAGCAACCAATGTGTTCTGTATTAGTACATACTGGAAAACTCTGAGCCACCAGTGAGATACTTTTTCCTGGACCTTGTACAGTATAAAAGTCTTCTTCGGCTACTATTTAAACTACTTATGGACAGGCTATATGGTCTGGCACAAGTCCTTCATTGTTCACCGATGTACAAATCTAATGTAAACAGATCTTTCCGGCTATGTACCCTAAACAAGTCCAGTACAATATTCTTTTTTAGTTCTACAGTAATGCACAATAACTGAAATGTCAGACACTTAAGAATCTGATCGGGACTGAGTAAAAGTATCAGAGAGATGGAGTTGGGTCACCAGCTGCACACCTGATGTCCATAACCCTTCATATCCTAAGCCTCAGTATGGGATTAGGTATGTGCCGAACATGACCGCACTATCTGATCCTGTGCGCCAGGAGCAGTGCAGTGTACCGTAGCGAAGGAAAACAGTCTAGCAGTGCACGCGAGACTGGAGCTCGCCAAGCAGAACCGGCGTATGGCCTCTGAGCTTCCACATCGGTGCCGTAAATCCTCACGAGCTGTCAGCAAACACAGCAGCTGGACCACACACACACACACAGCTAATCAATGTTAAATTTTTTTTACTTTTTGCTCTTTTATTTAAAGGTACGGATTCTGAAAAGGAAAAACAATTAATTTCCATATGAATAAATGTCACTCTAGTGTAGTGTGCATCTCTACACTATGTACGTTTATATATTAAAAGAAGACAATTTATGCAAAGCATTCTCAGCACAAATAAAAATATGCTTTCATTGTCACTGGATGGTACCTTTTAGTCCAGAGTAAATATATTGTAACTGTGTTGCATGATAATGTAAATGTAGCAGACCTGAAAAAAAAAAACACATTTAATGTAAACAAGTGAAATGTCAGTATTTTAGCGTTAAATAACTTTCAGACCAGCGCTCTTATACAAGGTACATTGCATGCACTTTCCAAGGAGAAAGATCAAAGGAAAGGTGAAAGGTGCAAAAGATGTCTAAGTGACAAGTGACAGTCCATCCATCCATATAAGAACCTCTGTAGTCCAACTAGGGACCATGGAGGCCAATGGTGATGGTTGTATTTATTCCCATTTGCACGCCAATTAGTCTGTAATCCATACAAGCGATAGTGGCGAGAAAAATTACAGTCCTAACGATCATTCATAATAGTTTACTGTATAGTAGTAAATAATAATCACTCTGATTAACTTATGAGCACTTTTCCAAGTTCTTAAGTTTGAACTTTCTAAAGCTCTTATTTATCTCTTTATATAATGAAATATTTTTTTTATATTGTGACGGGATACCACAGAACCACAAAAAAATTTTTATGAGTAATCTTGTGTGTGCGTGTGCGTGTGTGTGTGTGTGTGATGCTCGATGAAACGACATCTTTGCCTACATTTGCTTAAATAAATTTTATTGCATATGATCATATATTTCTTGGAAAGAATTCAGTAGAATTTACTTATATATAAGGTTGAACTGAACATGTTTTTTTTCTCAGTACAGGCAAATGTGTCAGTTTATCCTTTTAAATAAAACTATTAGAGATCATATTTTTCACATAAAAAAACAAGTATTAATAAAACGTTGCATCTGCAATAGCTTTAATACATATTAGCTGTAATATGCTTTTATGATAATTATATGAAATAACTCTGAAAGTGATGTTTTATGATTAGCTTTGCACAAATAGGCAAAGAAATCCTGTTTGATACACAGAACCAGTCAAAAGTTTGAACACACCTTCTAATTCAATGGTTATTTTTTGTTTAGCGATTTATTTTCTTTAATCCAGAACAATACTGGATATTTTAATTTTAAGACATGAATGTCAACTTTTCTAGAATAGTTCTTGCAAGAACAGTATTGGGTCAAGTGCATTTGCAAAACCCATCAAGCAACATGATGAATCTGGCTCTCATGAAGACCATCCCAGAAAAACAAGACCAAAACATAGGAGCAAAAAATATATATAAAGTATAAAATAGTCATAATCCTGCTATTACATAAATATACATATATAATAATATAAATATTATATAAATAAAGTCATCTCTAATCATAATCAGTAAAACTGACCTGAATTCTATAGAAAATGACTTTAACATCAAAGATCATTATTGTTAAATGCATTATAAAAATAAATAAATAAATAAATAAATAAATAAATAAATAAATAAAGGGTGTCCTGCTTGTTTTTGGATATTACCAATAAAATAATTTTTTTCTAAATGCACGATAAAATCTTAATTTCCAGCTTGATATTTTTGCAATACTGTTAGCATGATAATCTCTAAATCTACCCATACAGATCTGTCATAAAAATGAAACAGCAATGGAAATGGAAATTCCTGACATTTGTTTACAAACAAAGTCTGTATCCATGTTTACCGTCCTCTACTGTAAGGCTGATGTCCTCCGTCTCTCTCTTGACCCTCAGTGTGAGATCCTGATGCTGTCTCTGTGTGGACACTTGCAGTCCAGCGTTTTCCTCAGGGTCCTTCAGAAAGCTCAGAGTGACACAGAAGCAGCTCTGCTCCACACCGCTGCCCATCTTCTAGACCCTACACACACTCTCTAACATTCTAATGCAGACAGCTTTCTACAGTACTTCATGCTGAAAGACGTGTACTGCTGTGATGAGACGTGTAGCGGGACGAGCCGAAATGAAAGGGACGTCTTGAAGTTCAGTGGAAGTTCAAAAGAGTCAACAGAGTGGGAGGAGAGAAAAGACGGTCCAACAGGAATGGGTGTGACTGTAAACTCCCTCATACTCTGGATCAGGCAATACTGTACAGGAATGAAGCAGCACCTTGTACCTACAGTAATAACACTGTTGCATAATATTCTCAATATTTATATTTATTAAGTGGATAAATACAGAATATATTCACAATATTCTCAACATTAGTTTCTTAGGGTCACAACCGGCAAATAAATAGTATCACTTTTCTCTTGTTGCCACTTTGCCATTATATTAAATGATTCACTATAACCTTCATAATAATAATAATAATAATAATAATAATAATAATAATAATAATAATAATGTCTAAATTGTAAATACAGATTGGTAATACTTCTGTCTCAGACACCCATTAAACACTGATTATTTTGACTATGTGCTTGCTTACAAATCGAACTTATTTCTTTCACCAGAACTAGCCCAGTGCCTAGTGCTACTGTACATTTATACTACAGACAATGTAATTTTGAAAGCAATTGAAACTTGATTTAGCGCAGTGGAACTGCTTATGAGTCTCAGCTGAACTTTGGAATGCATTTTTTGCATGGAATTTAGCCCCTGTTACTTTTGCTGTACTTCCGTTTCGGGTGACACACAATCAGGACAGCGGGACAATTGACTATAATGACCAAAGACCTATGGCAGTGTACTTTTATGCACATCAATTCTAATCCAAGACATACTTGAAAAAATCCAAAGTATTCCACTGATGACAATCAAAGTAACAACAGCAATAATAATAATAATAATAATAATAATAATAATAATAATAATAATAATAATAACAATGGCAATAATAATAATAATAATAATAATAATAATAATAATAATAATAATAATAAAACTAATAATCACTCATACCACTAAACTCACGCTTATACTGCCTTATCCTGTATATGCAGGATACAGGATCGCATAGGGCCCCAGAGACAATTCCTCGCAGGACACACACACATAAACACTCTCACATGCTCATTCACACACTATGGACAATTTGGAAACACCGATTAGCATTATCTGCATTTCTTTAGAGTTTGGGAGGAAACCGGAGAAACCCACCAAGTATGGGGAGAACAGGCAAATTTCCATGCACAAAGGCACAGGATGAGAATCAAACCCGGGCCCTAGAGGTGCAAGGCATCAGTGCTAACCACTAAGTCTCTAAACTGCCCATAATAATTATAAGAAGAAGATGAAAGAATAAATCTTTTCCTAAATTCACCCTATCACATGCCACTGCTAATTCTGTATTGCAAATAATGCAAGCAACTTTAATTGTGTTTGTGCAGTACCATATTTGACAGCGAGATGTCGCTAGTGACATGTGTTCAAACTCTACAAGGAATGTATGCGTTTCTGAATAATTAAGATTAATTTAGAGTTTAATGTTGTTAATCCCGGACAGTATGTAGTGCATAGTAGTTAATTGTGTTGTTTAACAATTCATTTATTAACAACAGCAAACAGATGATTCAGAAGAGACAGAAAAACGCCTCAGGTGTAAAAAAAAAAAAAAGTGCCGCAGATCTGATAGGATTAAACAGTATACAGTATATATATAGAACAGACCAAAAGTTTGGACACACCTTCTCATTCAAAGAGGTTGAATTTGTATTATGGCAAGAAAAAAGCAGCTAAGTAAAGAAAAAAACGAGTGGCCATCATTACTTTAAGAAATGAAGGTCAGTCAGTCCGAAAAATTGGGAAAACTTTGAAAGTGTCCCCAAGTGCAGTCACAAAAACCATCAAGCGCTACGAAGAAACTGGCTCACATGCGGACCGGCCCAGGAAAGGAAGACCAAGAGTCGCCTCTGCTGCGGAGGATAAGTTCATCCGAGTCACCAGCCTCAGAAATCGCAGGTTAACAGCAGCTCAGATCAGAGAGCAGGTCAATGCCACACAGAGTTCTAGCAGCAGACACATCTCTAGAACAACTGTTAAGAGGAGACTGTGTGAATCAGGCCTTCATGGTAGAAGATCTGCTAGGAAACCACTGCTAAGGACAGGCAACAAGCAGAAGAGACGCGTTTGGGCTAAAGAACACAATAAAGAACACAATAAAGAAAACTCTTTGAATGACAAGGGGTGTCCAAACCTTTGGTCTGTACTGTATATACAATCAAATCAATATATTACGAAGTATATTATTGAATATAAAATGACATATATTAATATATACATTTTAATATATTGTAATATATTAATAATGAGGGGCCTTGCCTTAAGAACCCAACAGTGGCACCCTGGCGGAGTTCCCTTCCCTTCGTCGACCTTCCACTCAATAACTCAGAGCCATAACACACCGCCCCACCACTGCCCCATTCATGTAAAGACATATAGCTATAGAATGTGATCTCACTGACTCTGACTACACTTCCTTGGTCGAGGTGCGAGATGTGCTGGCATGACTATTTTAGAAAACGTCTGACCTCTCAAACAAAATGGTGTCTAGAGTTTACACAGGATGGTGGAAAAAAAAAAGCCGCAGTTCTGCAACTGGATGAAGCTTGTTGATGAGAGTGGTCAGAAGAGAAGAACAGGAATAGTTCAAGCAGACCAAAAGTCTACAACAAGTCAAATATCTGCTCTTTACAATAATGGTGATTCTTGAAATGGTTGAGCTATAACAGCAGCAAACCACACGGGGTTTCACTCCAGTCGACCACGACCAGGAATCTGAGGTTATCACGGACACAGAGAGATGAAAGTGGAAGATGCCACTTGATCTGATAAAACTTGATTTCTAGGGCCTCCGAGTGGCGCAGTGGTAAAGTGCTCGCCCATCCCCGGAGATCACGAGTTCGATTCCTGGGTGGTGCTGTAACCTCTCGCAGCCGGAGGCCTAGAGAGAGCTGATTGGCTGAGCTCTCTCAGTGGGGAGGGATGAGAGGTACTTAGTGCTCCCACATTAATCACGGCTCTACAGCCAATCAGGGGCGTCTGTGAGCTCATGCAAGAGGAAGTAGCGGATAGCGCTATCCTGAGCTCATAGATTCTGAGCATGGAGCATAACCACGCCCTCATCTTTTGACCTGAAAATGAGCACAGTTCAAAATAACTGTTATGGGAGTTATATTTATTAAAGTGCTATAAAAATTCTCTTTGATTAAGATGGAATTATTTATCTTAAAGAATATTAGTAACTATAATGACTAATGTTTCATTATTACTAGTGTGATGAATGGAAAAGTGGAATTTGAAAGAACTTGAAAAAAAAAAGAAGGAATGATTAATCGCTAAACCCAGAGATTAATCTCTAAACCTACCTGAAAAGGACTGTATGAGTTAGTGGCTATGTGTAGCTATAGCGAACACTGGCAGGGTTCTGCGTTTCCTCATCATTATATTAAATCATGCCTGTCTGATCAAGCGCAAGGAGTCAAACCCTTTTGTAAGAGAACGAGACGTTCCATCACCTCCACCCAATAAATTTCAAGTCATAACTAATTAATGTTCTCAGTAGAGCACTGATCATTGGTCTCACCCACTGAAATACATGAGTTCATGAGTGCTGAGGTCACCAGTTATCATTACACATTACCCGCATGTTCTTCTTATCAGTTTCATTATTACTGTGTGCTATTATAAATGATACTTTGACCCCTAACACAAAATGTAGATAAAAATAGTACATAGGTATTCATAAAATATTAGATATTTATTATATCCTATTCAGATTCAATCTCTCTCTCTCTCTCTCACTCTCTCTCTCACTCTCTCTCTCTCTCTCTCTCTCTCTCTCTCTCTCTCTCTCTCTCCTTATTTGCACTCTAATCTGATCCAATAGTTCTCATCTGAGGATCGTACGAAGTCAGGATATATATGTATAGGAGAAAATTTGATGTGCTTATACAGTAAAAGGGATCTCATGCAGGAACCCCATATAAAAAGGTATATTATCAGTACTTATGTCATGTAAAATTAGAAGAAATCTTGTAAGCTGGTAAACATACCGTTGTAAAGAAAAGGTTGTTTAAATTAATATATTACTGTCTGATGTGTGATGTGATGTGTTACTGCAATATTTTAAAACTTAGCTCCTCTATTTAACTTAAACATTAACTTTTACTGCATTTTTTAAAATTGTCATTTTTTGGCATATATATATATATGGTTATACTGGGAGCACAATGGGTAAAATGAAACTGAATCTTACACATATTGCACAACTAAAAGCTGCTTCGGAAATAAATTAGTGTAATCGTTATTGCATAATAAACATGAGCAAGTTTGTTATTTCATTAGTTTTGACAGAACTACTTATTCACCAATTCACGTTTAGAGTTGCTTGTTTATATATCATTTATAACAGGAAAAAATATATATGTCTGGTTTAAAACAGTGCTGGTATAATATCATACTAAACATAAGAGCAATGTGAAGAAGCATTTTTATATAATTTGTATTTGTATTTGTATTTGTAATGTATATTGTATTACACATTGCTCCTATGCTTAGTATCATATTATACCTGCAATGTTTTAGACCGTAAATATATGCATATTTTTTTCATGTTATAAATGAGGATTTCACCTCATACAAATAAAATAATTGAATAAACAAAATATGGTAGCTGCACACTGATAAAATCACATCCATCTGATAAGAAGCATCTGTGTGATAAGGTGTTAAAGTTATACATTTACAATAGTATGTGTGGTTTGTCGCCAACTTGCAGAAGATACATCTGTCTGTGAGATCATTCATCAACACCACAAATCATTCATCAACACCACTTGCACAATACAGGATCTGGGAGTTATTGCCATATCTTACTATTGTTCTAGAGTTATTGTTCCGTCCTGCCCTCGCGCCAAGTCATTTCCACATGTTTGTGCTATTAGAGGAGATTCTGGGAGGCCGGCGTTCCAGATGTGAAGTAAGAAGTCTGATCATGCCACCAGCATACTGAGAAAACTTTCTAACTTGATGGTATCCAAGCACTAGTCAAACGCATTAAAGCGAAATGCATTAGTATAACAGGGGATTATATAGAGAAATAAAGGTAT
>JAAGKR010003059.1:19039-32239 GCA_011419295.1 Clarias macrocephalus
TACTGCAATATTTTAAAACTTAGCTCCTCTATTTAACTTAAACATTAACTTTTACTGCATTTTTTAAAATTGTCATTTTTTGGCATATATATATATATATGGTTATACTGGGAGCATAATGGGTAAAATGAAACTGAATCTTACACATATTGCACAACTAAAAGCTGCTTCGGAAATGAATTAGTGTAATCGTTATTGCGTAATAAACATGAGCAAGTTTGGTATTTCATTAGTTTTGACAGAACTACTTATTCACCAATTCACGTTTAGAGTTGCTTGTTTATATATCATTTATAACAGGAAAAAATATATATGTCTGGTTTAAAACAGTGCTGGTATAATATCATACTAAACATAAGAGCAATGTGAAGAAGCATTTTTATATAATTTGTATTTGTATTTGTATTTGTAATGTATATTGTATTACACATTGCTCCTATGCTTAGTATCATATTATACCTGCAATGTTTTAGACTGTAAATATATGCATATTTTTTTCATGTTATAAATGAGGATTTCACCTCATACAAAATAAAATAATTGAATAAACAAAATGTGGTAGCTGCACACTGATAAAATCACATCCATCTGATAAGAAGCATCTGTGTGATAAGGTGTTAAAGTTATACATTTACAATAGTATGTGTGGTTTGGGTGATGATCAAAAACTTCCAGTCCTGTCGTGTGATAAAGAAAGGGAAAGTATGAGGAGGTTTTAAAAACATTTTTCTTTGCACTTCTTCCTCAAGTGTAAAATGGTTTTGCAGTGGAACGTCTGATCCTGGAAAAATGAGGAATATCTTGTCGCCAACTTGCAGAAGATACATCTGTCTGTGAGATCATTCATCAACACCACAAATCATTCATCAACACCACTTGCACAATACAGGATCTGGGAGTTATTGCCATATCTTACTATTGTTCTAGAGTTATTGTTCCGTCCTGCCCTCGCGCCAAGTCATTTCCACATGTTTGTGCTATTAGAGAAGATTCTGGGAGGCCGGCGTTCCAGATGTGAAGTAAGAAGTCTGATCATGCCACCAGCATACTGAGAAAACTTTCTAACTTGATGGTATCCAAGCACTAGTCAAACGCATTAAAGCGAAATGCATTAGTATAACAGGGGATTATATAGAGAAATAAAGGTATGTTTTACTCTTATAACTGTGTTCTGTTATAAGATATATGTTGTGTCCTGGTTTAGATTCATACATTTAACTCCTTTTTAAATGGTTTCTCTATGTTTGACAATGCATGTTCAAATTTTAGTCATCCATAAGTATCTTAAAAATAAAGAAGATAAAGCAGAGCAGTTTGACAAGCTCAAACGTTTTGTAAATTAATAACTTTGCAGATGAACCTTATTGTACCTGCACTTTTTATAGCAATGTGAATGGAAATAATGAAATAATGTATACTACCACATCAATTATTACATTATGCAATTAAACAAGTATTAGGTATATTTTTCATCTGTGCTTTTTGCATTCCACATCTCCTTTTTAATTTAACTAGATTTCTACAGTGGAAAAAGCATACACCTGTATTCAAATTTACAGTGCAGAATCATACTTTAAGCGTACCATAGCATACCATAGCGTTCAAGGGGTCCATAATAAATTCATATTAATTACCAGCAGGTGTGATTGTGTGATCTTATAAGAAATTTGGAAAACAGATTTGCCTGGATTCCAGAGAAAAATTTATTAAATTATTAAAAATTCAATCAAACAGGATAATAAGTACTACTGTTAATTTATTCTTTTATAAAACAAACTGGCTAAACACAATTAAGTAAGCAATTTTTTATTTAAATAGCATTTCTCAAGACAAATGTCACAAACCTCTTTCCAAAAAAATCAGTCATGAACGTAATAAAAGACATACAGTAAAATATTAATCAAAAAGATATTTAAAACAATATTTAATTATAAATTTAATAAGAATAAAATAATGAATAGGATACATGTTAAAACCAACCAAATGAACATGAGAATTGCCTTCAGCTGTATGAACTGGAGCGGCTGAATGAATTAAACACATTATGTGAAATTTAAAGTAAAAAAAAAAAAAGGTTCTTTACAGAGGGTTGCTTCCAATGAACTTACCCCAGCAATCATGGACTGTGATGAAAAGGCACTGACATCAGCTACTGAAGTGAAACTAAAAATGTTATAGGAGGAGGTTGATGTATTGTAAAAATTGTATATTTTTATAGCTTCGTATGACCACATCAATCTTTGTTAGTTAAGGTTTTCCCTGCAATAAAGACAAGTTTTGTCCCCTGATTCATTCACTGTGATAAACCTGTCTGTGATAAAACTGAGATGGACTTTAACATTTTATTTAAATTGCATTTAGCAAAATAATATAAAAAATCACAATGATAGAACCAAAATAACTATAACATAATATTTGGACCTCTGCTTTCTAACACCCTTGTATATCAAAAAAACTATGAACAAAATAGTTTCTATTAGCTGAAAAAAAAATTACAGTACAATAGTAATCAAATGTTATGGATGCGTTTTTCAAAACTTTCAGCCAGAATAGAGTTATCTTGTTTTGCAGTGAAACTCATAAAAAAAAGTACATAAAAAAATAAATAAATACAAAATAACTACCATAATTAGCTATTTTTACTGTACATATTCAACCATTTTGCAGAATGAACTCAAATTACTCAAGTCTCAGTGAAGATTTTTCACTCTAATAGCAGTAGCAGCTTTAAGTCCCAAATTTGCATTACTTGGCTAGCTAGCTAACGTTAGTGCTTAGGGTATTTACCAGCATTTGACAATTAAAAAAGAGCATTTTATCTATTAAATCAAAAGTGAGATTAGGTAAACTAAATGTCTGATGTGATGTGGATATGAGTGACCTACTCAGAGTAACAGTAACAATGTCTTCTATATATTCTATTATTTACAATAATCCATAACATAAGAATGTTGTCTTATCCATCTTAAGAAATGTTTCTGCTGAAATAACACTTATTACTAAGAGTGAGACATAACTCAGTATGCACTCTAATATTGCATCCAAACCCTACAATTCAACATATTGGTCGTGACAAAATGACAGTAAACAATATTCATATTAGGTTTCTGTTCATCCCTGTATAGCAGCAGCATGAGATTGAATATTCTCATAAAAGCATCCAGAATTTGACAACAAGTCAGATCTCAGCTCAGCTGATAGAGCTTTTGCGAGTACGATGTGTGTCTCGGAGCAGCTCCGTGGCCGAAACCCTAAGTGCGTTAGTGAACGGGTAAAAGTCAGCCGTGAGGCGGCTGACAAAACACGGCATCTCCTTCTTGCCCTTCAGCTCGTTCCCTCTCGCCTCAAACTCGAACGCTACACGCCCATTCAGCCGAGTCAGAAACCGTGTAATCTCCCAGCCGTCGCACTCCTCCAGCAGATCACAGAACGTCTTCATAAACACTGAGCCGCTCGGGTGCATGAAGGCACTGTAACCTGCACACACACACACACACACACACAACACACACACACACACAGACGTCAAAAACCACACAAGTTCGACATTGGTGAATATTATTAACTTTTTTTTTCTTTGTCTTTTTCTCTGATTAAATCAGTTTTAATTTTTTTTTTTGTCAGGCACATAAATGACCTTCTCAATTTTGAGTCACTAAGTCAACAGTGCAGGGTGAAAGGTCAAGTATTTTGTAATGCTACCTGTAGCTGCACACTTTTCAAAAATCTGTTGTTTCTTTCCCTAACTACTTTGGAGTTTTTCTTACCATGTTTCAAACTAAAATTCTGCTTACTACTTTCTACCAGTTTTTAATACATTTGTAGCTATTTTCTGTACATTTGTGCCAGTTTAATATTAATTTAAATACTTTATTATTAAAACTGGTACAAAATTTACTTAAAACCCAGGCGGCATGGCATATACTGTAGTAGGTCAATGATGATTTAACAAAAATTGGTATGTGCCTGTATGGAAGGCTTGCCAGAAACTTCAGACATCAAACTGAGCATTTGGATTTTTCAGATATATCCGGTAGAACGAAAGTTTTTATTACTTTTGTAACTTGTAAATTTCTCCACTGCCGGAATACAGGAATGACAAAAATGTAGAACTCCCAAAATTAGCATTTTATTATTATATATTTGGTCACAGAAAAACACATTATCATGTGTATCTGTGCTATTTCTTTGCCTGTGACCCATTTTAACATTTTTTGCCCAGTTTGGGTAGTTAAACTGGGAAAATTTTTTAAAAAAATTTCAGTTCATCATATTGCCTAGGTTGTACTGAAAAATAGGATATATTACTCTACTCTGCATATATCCTGAGCCCTATAAGATAAGTAAATCAAGTAAATAAATAAGAAATAAATTATATGCGGTATACTCGTTTATTTATTTATTTATTTATTTATTTATTTATTTATTTTTATTGCGTTCAACCATTCCTGTTGAACTTTTGCACAGTGCCATAATAATGTTTTTATTTTTTACTTTTGTTCAATTTATGGCATAAGAAGTAACTATGCATCAATGTTTGCTGAAAATATTGTGCATTTTTTCCATTTCCAAGAGAGACATCTTTTCAATTCTTTATCAAGGAGTGCCTAAACTTTTGCATAAGACTGTAGGTTTTTTATTTCACATCAACCTGTGAAAACCAACAGAGGCTAAATCTGGAGTTCAGATACCATATAAGGAAGCTGCAGTAACTGTCCAGTCATCAGCTTTCCTTATACTTTCTCATACAGTATGAGTATTATTTAGTTATATAAAAAAAATTACATAGAGAGCTGTAACTGATTCAGGGCTTTTGCAAAAATGCGTGTGCATCATATATGTGTTGACTATGTTTTACCTGGAACTGTAGCATAAGCAACCACAGTTTCATTAGGGATTGCCTGACATTCATTAAAACCGTCATCATTAGAAGAGTCTACGCCGTCTGTCTCAACCTCAACACCAGCATCCAGCTCGATGCCTCGACAAGCCTGCGCACACACACAGACATGTACATGCACACAGATGATGCAGGCACACAGTACACTCGGATGATGTTGACGACACACTTCATGATACACATATAATCCTATTTGCATAATGAAAACAACTCATTTAGAGTACATGCATAAAACATAAAACGGAAATGAAATGAAAAATGAAATGAAATGATTCTGACCTGGATCAGGAATAGTTTGTTTTTGCCAGCCATCGTTGGTCCTCCAAATTGTGCATATATATGTGCGAGTTTTACAGGGCGTCCGTCTGATCCGAATATCACTCCCTCTTCTCCATGACTTGATATCACACCCATAAAACAGCTGTGCACTGACTGCTGACTCTCTGCAAAATTATTATAATAATAATAATTATCATTATTATTACTATTATTATTATTATTCGTTTCCATGAGTGCTACCATAAACTGTCATAAAGTTCAGAGGTACTTAAGCAGATTAAGCCGTTCCTTGCACAAACACACACTCACATCAGTTCCCATAAATCGATTTAGACATCACTGAACACACGACGCTGTTAAACACACCCAATTACACAACCGAACACAAGGAAACCACAAGACTTCATAATACATGACAAATCAGTTACAGATCAGGTGAGGACTATGGATTCAGACTGGCACATCATTCATTTTCTTTTGACACAATCCTTGAAGCAAACTATATTTTAGCACTGACACTGTCTCAGTCCTATTACGGGAAGCAGGCTGCAGACTGAAAGTTACACACCTTGTAAAAACATGTCTGGGGTAAGTGTGTTGAATGATTAACCTGTCAGGAGCTACAGTATAACCACATCTGTCCACATCTGTAGCAGTTGCCTTCCTATATCATCACATATCTCATTATCATTCCTGTACGTCATTATGTTCAGACCTAAACAACTTTTTGTGATTCGTAATGATTTTTTTGCACAATATTAATAATTTCCTTTAATACATTTTTAACCTAGTGTTTCTTTTTTGCCAGTCGGTAACATCCTTTATTTTACTTTTTTTTTTTTATTATGCTGTTCAAGCATTAAAATAATTATAAACTCACTATGTGCACCTTTTACGTTTGTTCTTTAAGAAACTGTATAATTTTTACAGTAATAGTATTTATTATTAATGTAGAAAATGGTCAATATTACTATGGTATATAATGCTATGTACAATTAGTTATATACATAAGGTTTATAGCCCATATATATAATGTTGAATTTTTGCTATTGTGGCTGCATAAACGCAAGGGGTGTTCAAGTCAAACCAAACTTGTAATGAAATTTTTCATGAATAAAGGGGATGATGAGACTTTACATTGTGCAAACATTTTAAAGAAGGCTCTACAGCTACATCTATGAATGACAACCCTGGTCAAGGTGGTTTGGAGACCACTGTAGTCGTTTCCATGTACATACCCATTCCAGTGACTGGAATGATCTCAGAAAAAAAAAAGGCCCCCGTTGATCACCAAAAGCATTCTGTATTAAAATGCACAACCATATACTGCCCACTGTACCACTTGCATGTTACAGGGCACATTACTCAGCTGGGAGTCATTGTCACATCCACCATGCAGTCCTGATCTTGCTCTAAGCCATTTCAACATGTTTGGGCCATTAAAGGAGTTCCTGGAAGGCCAGAGTTTCAGACGTGAAGGAAGCTGTACAATCAAGACACTGGCGTACTAGGAAAACTTTCTACCTTGATAGTATACAAGCACTAGTGAAATGCTGAGATGAGTTATTCTGCACAACGGTCCTGGTTTGACTTGAACATGCCTCATACAAGTTAACCATAATTGCTAAATTAAAACCAAATGAAATTGCAATATCATGCAAACTTTAAAAAAAAAAAAAATTATTTACAGTATTTTATTTATAGTATTATGTACTATATACACCATATCTTTATTACCTACTGCACTTTCCGTTTGTTATAACACATCCATGCACAATGTATAAATATATATAAAAAGTGTATTACACATTATTATGTCTCACAAAAAGTTGTTTAGGTCTGAACCTAATGAGATACGGGAAAGAGATACCTGATGATATAGGCGACTGCTACAGATGTGGACATTGGTCATTAGCTTTGGACATGTTAATCGTATACTGTATATATACAGTATATACAGTACAATGTTTTTATTACCTACTGCATCTTGTTTGTTATAACATTTATTGTAAATGCATACCCAGGCACTTCTGGTCACATGCTAACTGCATTTCACTTACTTTGCACAATGACAATAAAGTTTAATCTAATCTAATCTAATCACTGTGCATGTATTGTGTTTATTTATATAAATGTTTGTATTTGTCTTTTTTACTGAACAGGTATCTATATCACTGCAATGTTATGAACTCTTAAATGAATAATTAACTCATTAAATAAATGCACCCATGGGGAATCATGTACCTGCTTTGAATGCCTCGATGATCTCGCGCGCGTCCGGGTCTATCAGGATCCTCACGAGGAAGCCGCGCCGGCTCAGAGCCGCGTGCAGGCGCTTCGTGTCCAGTCTCGCGCCGCTCCGCTTGCCGAGTTGCGCGCATGCGCTGAACTTCTCCACGGACACGATGAGTACCCGGTTAGCGTGAGCGGTGTTCTTACTGAGACTCGGAAAAGACATTTCTCTTCAAATAGCTGGGTTTAAATGTGCAAAATGCAGCCTGAATAAACTGATATTAATTACACACCGAGCTGTACACTGTGTATGTGTGTGTGTGTGTGCGTGTGTGTGTTCTGCTCTCAGGTTGGTGCTGTACTGTACATTCCCGGACACTCATAAATGAGGGACGGAAGAGCCATAATTATATATCTTATTTGCACCGCCTTGCAGGTAAAAAAAAAAAAAAAAAAACACCTTGTGACAGTCTTGGCTCGTCATGTGTTATATCAGTTTCTCGGACTTTGAAGCTTACATAAGCTTTGTATAGATTTCATATGAACATAAAAAAAGACTGAACAATAGCAAATATATAATACTAAAATATACAAAATGTTCAAGTCAAACCAGGATTTTCATTGTTCAGAATAACAAAGTACTGTAATGATAAAAAAAACTACCTGCTTTATTACTGCATACTGTATAATCCCCTGCAACATTAATGCACTTATCCAGGCGTTTCACTGTAAACCCGAATAAGTTGGCAAAACTCAACAAATTTGAGGTAATCAGTTATGAATGTAATGATGTTTCCAATTTTAAGTAAACAGAACAGGATAGTCGGCACGGTGGTGTAGTGGTTAGCACTGTCGCCTTGCACCTCCAGGGTCCGGGTTCGATTCCCGTCTCTGTGTGCGTGGAGTTTGCATGTTATCCCCGTGCTGGGTGGGTTTCCTCCAGGTACTCCGGTTTCCTCCCACATTCCAAAGACATGCAGGTTAGGTTAATTGGCGTTCCCAAATTGCCCGTAGTGTGTGAATGAGTGTGTGAGTATGTCTGTGTGCCTTGCGATGGATTGGCACCCTGTCCGGGATGGATCCTGCCTCGTGCCCTAAGTCTCCTGGGATAGGCTCCAGGCTCCCCGTGACCCTGAATACAGGATTAAGCGGTAATGAAGATGAGTGAGTGAGTGAGAACTATCAGGTGTTGACTTTGGTGTACTCATTCATATTATTCGCATTATTATGGAGCCCCTAAAGGAACATGTGAGGGGGAAAAAATAACTGAAGGAAATAAAAACATTTTGAAAAAAAAAGAAAGAAAAAAAAAACGGGACATGGGACATAACAAAAAAATAGTATTTAAAAAAATTGACGAATTGGCAAACTTTTTGGGAGATCTCGCAAACTTTTTGCGAGATCTCGCAAACTTTTAGAACAACAAAAAAAAAGCGAGGCAAAAAAAAAAGTTTGCGGAAGAGATGCGAGGCAAAAAAAAATGTGAGGCAAAAAAAATAATAAAAATAGGCTAACATGATATGGGTGAAAAAAAATTTAAGCTAGGAATTTTTTTTCACCCATTACATGTTAACCTATTTAATTTTTTTGCCTCGCATCTCTTCCGCAAACTGGTGACAAACAATCCGTCAATTTTTAAGAATCAAGCGTTCCTCTCACTGAATGTTCACGGGAATGACTGCAGTGAGTTCTGAGACATTCACAGATGTACGACCTTGTTTAAAAGCTTCGCACCATTCAAATGTGTTACTGCAGCTAAGAGCACCGTACTTGTTTGAAGTCTTCTGTGAATGCCAATTGTTTTTACATTCACAAAAAAATTTCAAGTTTGATCTGAACGTCCTTGTATTTTGCTATTTCTGGTCCCTAAGTTCCACCTTAACTCATCTATTACAACAGTGAAACTGTAAGAACTGTGTTTCTGCTCTTATCACAAATCACAAATCAATTCTTTATTAATCTGTTTCTCATTCACTCATTCATTCAGCATATTTCCTGGGATTCCTCCGTGATGCATGGTGTATGTTTTCCACTAGAGAGAGAGAGAGAGAGAGAGAGATAGATAGATAGATAGATAGATAGATAGATAGATAGATAGATAGATAGATAGATAGATAGATAGACAGACATACAGACAGACAGATATAGTACTTTATTGATCCCTAAGGGGATTTGTTTTTGTCACAACTGCAGATCCACTTTGTGCCCTTTATGCCCTTTGTGCTCACCATCAATAAAAGAAAGAACTTTGCACCACGTTTTATAGCCACATCCGGCTTTAGTCAGCGCTCAGACATCATTTAAAGGAAACCAGACCAGTGACAAATGCTTTTTTACTACACACAGTGTGAAGTGTGCTTATTAATCATCTTATTGCCTAGTCCCTTGTCACAGCCAGAAACTAACCTGGGGAAATGGAACCCTTTAAACCTAACACCTGATAAAGTTCAATTCTCATCATTATCATCATACTATAATAAGATGCTTCATTGGCCTTAGTGTATAAAAAGTTAGTTTCAGCTTCTCTGTCCACACTGTCTGTGATACTAATCTTTCTTCACATCATTATAAAAAGATGATGCTGAATTCTCAAATCTGATTGGTCATCAGATCAGATGTTGATTTATTTTCTGTAACAGCAGCTTGGCAATGCAAATCATCCATCCATCATTTATACATCCATTTTCCATACCATTTATATGGTAATTCAATAAATATTCAATAAATTACTTACAATAATGTTATCCACCCCATCTTAAAATTACTTGAATTTTTCTTCATGTATTTCATGTATATTTTTAATTAAGTTTTGATTAGCTAACTAAATGTGATTTTAAAAATGTATAACACTGAATAAAATATATTATATAGAACAAATGCAGACTATAGCTGAAGCTGTATCATATTTCATACATATTTCATATAATATTATTTTATTATTTTATTTAAATAAAATAATATTATTATCCCTGGAGGAAATATTGATAATATGAAGATATATAAGCTAGATTTGAGAAGGATTACTTTAATGAGTGATTATATAGACGGAAACGGTGACGTAATCACTGCAGGTGCTTTGGGGAAAGTCTGCTATGGAGAAATACCTGAATGCTCACGACCTGAAACACGCATGACTTCCTGGCATGGCTTCCTCACCTGGAACAAATTCAACTGAAGGATTTCCACAACACAATATGAAATAAAATGAACATCATTACAATGCATTTTACATTTACAATTACAGTTTTTAATAAGATATTTATAATTATTAAATAATTCAATAAAAAAATAATATATATTTTAAAATGTTTTAAGTAACAAATGAAAAGCAGCAATTTGCCTTCTATAACGTTTTCATGCTTTTTAATTATTCTGTATGCTTTTCATTAAAAAGAAAAAAAAAAGGTCCAGAATTGGAACCTCACTGTTCTTTAACAAAACTGTTTTGTAATTTAATACATAACTTTGATCATAAGTAAACTTTCAGAGAGAAGGTATAGCCTGCTTTAGGGTTTATTAGCTTTATGTATTATGTATATAAAGCAAAGTGATCATGCACAAGCTTACTTACTTACTCTGCTCTTGGTCTGTGTTTGGAGAATTACACAAATATGAATTTGCACAAAGTCTGCTGCTTTAATGTTTTTAGATCATTTTGTCAGATTGCAAACATTTCATAAGTTTCAAAAGCTTTTATTACGTTTATGCAAAGAGTCAATATTTGTAGTCTTGCCCCTTCTTTTTCAAGATCTCTGCAATTCGTTCTGACATGCTGTCAATCAACTTCTGGGCCACACCCTGACTGATGGCAGCCCATTCTTGCATAACCAATGCTTGGAGTTTGTCAGAATTTGTGGGGTTTTTGTGGATTGATCACAATTTTTCAATGGGATTAAGGTCTGGGGAGACCAAAATTTCCCAGAGCACTTAGTTATCACTTTTGCCTTATGGCAGGGTGTGCCATCATGCTGGAAAAGCCATTGCTTGTAACCAACCTGACAGATTTTTCATTTATGGCTGTGTTCTTAGGCACAATTGTGAGTGGAACCACTCCCTTGCCTGAGAAGCAACTCTATACATGAATAGCACACTTTGTTTAAATAATGTCCATGCATTTTGTGACCCCTTCTGGTTGGTTCAGGCTTTGCATTCTGTGCTTTCGACTCTGATTACTGAACAGCAACTACAAGACAAAATTAACAGTGTGAACAAAATGAGGATGCCATCCTCATTCAAAATACTCTGAATTCCATTTTAATCCTTCAATCTGGTTCTGAGTGTAAATTTCTTCCCTGACATTTGAAATCGCGGTCTAATAACACCAATCTTTTAAAATCAAAGATACATTTGACTTCAGTAATTACTGAGGCATTTGTGTGAACAATAATCTGGGAAGAAATGTGCAGTATAATTGATTTCCCGATATTGGGATATCAACTCTTTTGAGACAGGTTAATGTTAGAAGCATTTTGCCTAGCGTGATAAGTAAAAGTCAAAGTTATTCAGGTCTTGCAATGGACATGTGTCATGCAAATGGCATAACTGAATTTTTGTAAACTTATAGAACGGGATGTGGTCGCCATCATATTTGATGGTGACCCTAAGAGCCTGACATACTGTATACCATGGCTTCTTCTAGCATGAGGCTAGAAAATTGTTTGAAATAATGCAGTATAAGACCAGAAGAATGATGACTAAACTTTTGTCTCTATAGTATATCTCATATATTTATGGTGCATATTGTGTATGTATAAGATAATTTATAAAGTTAGTTCAGGTCATAAATATGTTTTTTACTTCAACAACATTTTAAATTCAATTACTTTTTTAGAGAAATTCCAGCAGCTGAAAATTATATTTATTTTTAATTATTTTTAATTTTATTTCTTTCAAATATTATCTTAATATTTTTCCTTCATATATGGTATATGTCATTTTTGCTGCCCCTGGCTCTCAATTCTCATAGTCAACACCTTGGGGATTGCAGAAATGGGAAAAAAGTGTTGTGGCATTCTCTTGCATTAAAGCCGATAAAACAAACTGAAAATTAAAAATGTTCTATAAAATTGATGTTCTATAAAATTGTCCTACCCATCAGTCACCTCTACCCATGCTTTTTCCTTTTTTCCTCCCTCTCCTTTTTATCTTTCTCATTCTATTCCATCAATTTTTCCTTTTCTCTTTTTTTTTGTTGTATTCCTTTTTCTTTCTCTTCTTCATCTTACTCCTGCTTCTCTTTCTCATCCTTCCTCATCTTCCTCTACTTTTCGTTCCTTTCTCTCCTCCTCTTTCTCTTCTTCCATTTTCATTTTCCCTTTCTCGTCCTGTTTTTCTTTCTCATTCTTTTCACCTTCCTCTGATTCTTGCATCACTTGGAGTTTGCATGTTCTCCTTGTGCTTGTTGGGTTTCCTCAGGGTACTTGAGTTTTCTCCCACAGTCCAAAGATAGTCCAGATTAGGCTAACTGGCATTTCCAAACTGCCTGTAGTGTGTGAATGCGTACGAGAATGTTGACTGGAGGTTGTAAAAATGGGAATAAAGACAATGGTCCCCACTGGCCTCCACGGTCCCTAGTTGGGCTACAGAGGTTCCTAGATGGATGTATGGATTGAATGTTAAAAATAACATGCCACAAATCTGTACCAAATCTATCCAATAAACCTGTTCTATATTCTCATATTTAAAAACTATAGGTAGGAGATATTGACAAAGGAGCGTGGACTGACTGATAAAACTATACACTTTTGCTACTGGTGGAAGATTCTGACGTGAGGGGGGGGGGGGGGGGG
>JAAGKR010003059.1:32259-74350 GCA_011419295.1 Clarias macrocephalus
GAGAGAGAGCTAAAACATCAGGCTCCAGGCAGCAGGTGGCGCCAGAGCCCCGAGTAAATGCGGTTACAGCGTCAGGAAAAGTCTGTAGTTCCGGTTGCGAGGTATCGCTTAACTTTTAGCTTATACAGTGATTTCTTATAGCATATTTTAGCTTATACAGTGATATTTTTAAATCACATTATTTTCGTACATTTGACATAATTGAAATAACCTCGATGAAATAAACAAAGTGAAATAAAAACCTATTTTGGGTTAAGCCCGGCATTTTATACAGCGCATGCGCATTTTTTTAATATTTTTTTTTTTTTGCGCAGGCGCACATGAGCTGCTAAGTGACGGCGTTGTATGGCGAGATGTGCCACCCGGCTGGATTAGTTTACTTTAAGTGTCGGTTTTTAATAGCTGGTTTAGGTATATAATTATTTTAGATGCGTCTGGTTTTGTAACGTTTTAACCTAGTATATTTTATTCGATAAGATAACTTCTGTTATTGTACATATGCGGTTTTGTGGAATATAACGTCGTCAGTCTGTGCTAGTGAAGAGTATGGGACCGAAAAAGAGAAATGGCATCCCTGACAGGTTAGATATATCACTTATTACACCTTTTTTCCCCTCAGTGGTCAGCTGTTTAATGTTGCTGGTCGGAGTTAAGCTAGTTTGTGTGTGTGTCCACAGGTGGACTGAATATAAGGCAGTGGGCAAACGGATCCCTGGCACGCGCTTCGTCACGTTTAAAGTACCGTTAAAACAGGTGAGAAATCTGTTCACACAAAGCACGTGCATTCATCTTGCACCACGTGACTCTCATCCCTGTCTTCCAGGCTTTGAGGAGGCACCTGAGTGAATCAGAAGTGTTCGGACCTTTTGATCTGCTGGACATGTTGAAGAAGGAGGGTGAAGAACTTGGTCTCATCATTGATCTCACCTACACCACGAGATACTACCAGGCCCAGGTGACCGACACCACATCCCTACCTTCATACTTTCATGACCAGAGGCTGATCTTTCGAAAAGACAAGGACATAATTTTTCAACATAATCTGTCTGTTAACAAGTTTTCGTATTCCCTCATTAAAAATGATTCAGGTTGAACTGTGAATGCACCACTGTCATCACTTCTTCATCAGAAGTGAATCTTTGTCCTTGTAGGGCTGCCTTTAGAGGCCCAAACAGGTGAATGCGTGATGAAGCGAGATCAGGAGTATAGCAGGATGCTATACAAAGTTTTTTGAGAGTCTCGACTGTGTGGGCAGAAGTGCGCAGACGTGCACCGCCATGTAAAATCACAACGTCCTTGGATAGCAGTTCTCTGTGTTTAGGTTTCAGCTCTTCAATAAGTGTCTCACTGTAACAAGCACTGTTGAACCTTTTATCTTGAGATGCGAATCCCATGAAACTGTAAGCATTGATGAATTGTCCAGCTGATGGATGACTTGGCTTGGACTTTTTCTTGGTCGAAGATTGAGGATGTTTCCGTTCCATACTCTACTGTTTACTCTTAGGCTCATAGTGATGAATCCATGTCTTGTCACCAGTAATGATTCTCTTTAAGAAACTCTCACCTTCCTTAGAATATCGATTCAGATTTTGTTTGCAGATATCCAAACACTTCTGTTTATACTTTTCTGCACTTAGATCTGAAGATCTAAGGGTGTACCCTTAGACCACAAAAAAAACTCACTGTACGCTGGTCTTCTTTCGCAAATCACAAGTGGGGTGTCCATTTTTGCTCACACCACAGTTACCAATGAACTGATGTAACGTTCACACCTGCACAACAGCGACTGCAGAGACGGTAGCCTTGAACAGAAAGCACAGTGTGGCCAACAGAGGTTTTACTATAACTGGAGTGCGGATCATTTTTGACACACCTTCATACAAGAAATAACAATGTAGTAAACAAAGGTATGGGGTGAGCGTGATTAATGTACAAGAAGTGCAGTAGATAATAATGATTGGGTTTATATGGTAATATATACACCAGTATAACTGTGCATTGAGTTTATTATATACACACTGAAAAATTACATATTTGGTAATTGTATATGGTCTCATGGTACATAATAAAATGGATTTATGTACTGAACAAGAAAGTGATTCAGTCTCAAGGTGGTGGCTACCATTTGGTCTATTTAGTTGTTAGAAAAAAAACATTGCCTCTTTATAACTTAGATTAATGAGTAAAACTTAGGTTTGTTCTTTCAATGAAAAAATATTACTTTGTTTTGTAAAAGGGCAATAACACTGAATTTCAAATTCTTGTCAGCAGGTGTCGCCTAGAAATGGTGACCCATGTAAGGGTGTAACGTGATATCAATGGGTCAGATCTAAATATCACAGTGTTGATTCACTTTCTTGTTCAGTAAATTCTCATCATTGCTTTGTTGTTGTTGTTTTTTTTTTTTTTGTGCGTGAGACAGGATTTACCGGACACACTGCACTACCTGAAGATATTTACAGCAGGACATGAGTTGCCGAGTGACTCCACCATCCTGAGCTTTAAAAAGGCAGTGAGAAGATTTCTGCACGATAATCACGACAACGGTACTTCCACATAATAGTAAACATATTAATCATATTGACTAAAAACACATGGCTGCGTATGATTTAAACATACACATTACAGTTTGAAAACACTGTGACTTGCTCTTGCTCGCTTCTTTCACAGTGATGATGATTCCTTTTTCAGGTTATTAATAGTTAAACCTTCCCAGTTGAAACTCTTTAAAGACGTGTTGTGTGAAATAAAGTGAGAAAGTCCTAGATTTAGATTAGTAGTGAAAAGATATTGTAGGTGTGATCCACCGCATTACAAATTGACCTCATTGCACAAACAATTCACACAGTGCACTTGCTTTACACATAATCCAGTCTGACCATAATTGGACTGACTGAGTCGTGTTTTTTTATGGAAATGCGCTACATGGTTACAGAGGTACAAATGATGCGTGTTGCACCCTGATGTGCTGTGTTGTTCCCAGATAAGCTGATCGGTGTTCACTGCACCCACGGCCTCAACCGAACTGGATACCTCGTGTGCAGGTAGGTGTGTGCGCTACTGTGTGTCATTACACATCTTCATGTACATGAGCTGAAGATCAGTCACAGTGTAGGCTATAAGACTACACTACACATGATCAGCCATAACATTATGACCACCTACCTAATCAGTATTGGACAACTTTGTCATGATCACTGCACTCTGGGAACACATCGCACAAGAGCATCGGTGTTCTGGTGGCAAAAAGGGGGGAAACTAATGAATGTCAGTCAGGTGGTGATAATGTTATGGCTGATCGGTGTAACTTCCAACAAAGTTTCATGAGGAGCAGAATCTCCTTCACTAAGTTTTGATGCTCAGATGTTTTAAACCTTTTTATATATAGAACAACCTGTTTTCCTGACCAGAATTTAAGCGGTAGTGGTGAAAGCAAACATGCTATGTCTCTCACTATTTTCCGCCCCAAACTGTTGAAATACAGCTTGAATGAATAAATATTTCAAATTAAATGTCTGTCTTGAGTAGACCTCAAACTGTTTACTAGAGAAGTTTAACCCTTTCTCCCTTTCTTTGGTTTGTTGTGTCCATTCTACAACTGCTAATTCTCAGATCAGGTCAAAGCCACAAAGAAAGTATATAAAGAATTTGAGTTCCCAGATTTTTGTCATTTTTTAAATTTTGTTAATCAATATCAATATGCATTTACTTTAAAATGAGAGAACTTCTGAGAAGTTTGGGCACTCTTTCTAATTCCATGGTCTTTCCTGATTTTTTAAAAATTTATTTCTAAAACAAAGTTAGAGGCGTCCAAAATATGTAATCATCTCCTTTGAACAGTTGATAGTGAGACGTGTCTGCTATTTATCCTCTGTAAAGCCTTTGTATAATGGCTTTAATCTGAGATGCTGTTTGTTAACTGGTGATTTCTGAGGCTGGTGACACAGAAGTTTTGCGCTTTCCTGGGAGGGTCTTCATGAGAGCCAGTTTCATCACGGTGCTTGATGGGAAGACTGTTGTTGAAAGAACTGTTCCAGAACTTAACCCATGTCACCTTAAATGTTTATTACATAGTTTTGAAATCCATATTCTACAACAGTATTGTAGTAGAAAATAAAAAGGTGAGTTAGGAGGAGTGTCAACTTTTGTTTTTTTCCAAAATTGTCAATTAACAAATCTGTATAGGTCATATTTTCAAGAAGTTGGCAGAAGTTGTATTCAGATTTTTCAAATTTTACTTAATATGAAATAGCAAGAAGGTGGGGTTAATTTTTTTATTCTGTCCATTAAACCTTAAAGGATTAAAAAAACTGCGAAAGACCAAACTGTATTTTAAAGATGAAAAGTAATTTTTCAATGGAAACAGAATATTAAGGTGGAATAATACAAGACATACTTGTACAGTACTACGTTTGTTTTATTAAACACCGCTTTAAGGCCTGTGCGTGTGTTTGTTTCTGATCATAGATACCTGATCGATGTAGACGGTGTTGAACCTCATGATGCCATCGACTGTAAGTAATACATGCGTAATACAGACCTTTTAAATACTAGACAAACATTTTTGTTTAGCATGTGCTGCATAAGCTCATAATTTGGCAATAATTGTTTTTGTTTTTTTTAAGAATTCAATCCTAATTCGAAAGAGGTAGCTACATCTGACCATTTATTTATGGTGAACTTTATGAAATTGCACTTAAAAAAAAATTCTGCCACATTATCTACAGTATTTAAACTCTCTCAGCTATCTGTAATAAAATATGACTTTTGTTTAAAAAATTTTCAATTTAGTACAGTGCTCAATTGCAGATGATTCTTTTGTTTGTTTTAATTGATGACTAATGTGTAAATTGTACGTACTGTTACTGTTTTTTTAGTTGTTATTAAAACACCTAATCTGTTCTGTCCACTTTTTTCAGTGTTCAACAAATCACGCGGTCACTGTATCGAGAGAGACAATTACTTGGAGGATTTGAAATCAGGACCAAAACGCAGGTATTTGGAATTTTTACATTTAAGTTAAGTTTATTTAAAGCACATTTAAGAACAACAAAATGATGACCAAGTGCTGTTCAGCATTAAAACAAAAAGGAAAGAAAATGTACGATACAAAACACACTTGGTAGAAAAACTACATAAAGTTCATAAAAATAAAAAATCCAGCTTCAAAACATTAGAATGTTTCCTAAAATCAATTTAAAAAAAATTCTTCTGGATTTCGTACTTGGCCAAGGCTCCATTATACATGACTTGAAGCCCAACAGCATGAAGTCCTTCAGCACTGCTGAGGTGCTACTGAAGACCAAGTTGCTTTGATAGTAGCCTTCAATTCATCTTTATTATTGGGTTGGCGGTTTCTAATCTATCTCTTGCCAAAAGCACATGGATTCTGTGTGTGGTTCAGGTCAGGCGAGTTAGTAGGCCAATAATAGTAATATCATGGTCAGTTACTGCCCAAACCAGTTAGTAGTAGTTTTGGGCAGATGCTAAAAGGAAACGGAAATTTACATCTTTATAAAGCTTGTCAGGAGATGGAAGCATGAAGTGTAGGGCTGCACAGAAATTCGGCATTATTGGTTTCAGGCCGAAATAAAAAATAAAAAAAAATTTAAAAAGCATGCAGAAAATGAATGTTACTCCGCGCCTCCCATCCTCGCACAGCACACGGTTTTACTCACTTTGGAGCTGTTATGTGTCTGCCCATCAAACGCAAAGCATGTCAGCGGTATGAAGTATTTTAAAGCGGTGTTGAAACAAGCACAGCCGCACAACAACTAGACACTGTATCTATCTGAGCTACACATTGCCAGAAGCAACAATCCCCTTGACTACTGGCGCTCGAACAAATATCGCTTTCCATTGCTTGCACGGGTTGCACGCAGGTATTTCTGTCCTATTCAGTACAGCGTCTCATGTTGTTAACATCTCTCCAAAAAAAAATGTTTACATGCAGCAGCGGCATAAAGGCCCACTACTTAAAACTATTTTATTTAATGTTAAATAAAACTTGAAGAATAATAATTTTTCGTATTATTGGTTTATTTTTATTTATTTTTTATTTATTTTTATTTTACTGTCAACAAAAGTATATTATTCTATTGGTTTGAAGTTTTCAATTTCAGATTCATTTAATTCAATCAATTTATATATAATATAATCACTTCGGTGCAACACTAATGAAGTGCCCTAAAATCCTCCTGGTGGACCGCTGCATTGACTTGATGAAACACTGTGGACAAACACCAGATGACATGGCACTGCACATTATCACAGACTGTGGAAACTTTACATTGGGACTTCAAGCAACTTGGATTCTCCACTCTTCCTCCAGATTCTAAGACCTTGATTTTCCAAATGAAATGCAAAATTTACTTTTGAAAAGAAACACCAATTTCTTTTCTTTGAACCAGTATGCAGCTGTTCAGTTCTTTTTCTTACTTGGCCCAGGGACGATGCTTCTGACATTATCTCTGGTCTAGGAGTGACTAGATCATATAGGAATTCTTGTCACTCCAATCCTGGTAAAGCTTGGCTTTGCTTAACAATCGTCTTATGGCTGCAGTAATCCTTTTTGCTTGTGTACCTTGTCCTGCCATGCTTTTACCACCCTTTTAGTTACATTTCCATCAACATGCTTTGATATATATAGCAAAGCATATTCAAGGAAACATGAATATGTGAACAGCCAGCTCTTTCAGCGGTGACCTTCTGTGGCTTACTTTCTTTGTGGAATGTGTGAATGATTGTATACACAGTATTTATAATGTAAGAATAGTAATTTACTGAAAATCTAAATTAAATATTCTGATATTTTGAGATACTGGATTTTTCATTTAGAATTTCCTGGAGCTGTGAAATTAAAACAACAAAAAAAAGGCTTGGAATATTTTACAAATCTAAAACATATTAACATTTTATTTATTTATTTATTTTATTTAGATACATTGTACAGTGCAGTAAATAACATATACAAGTATTATATAAAAGTATTTATTTAAAAATATTAAATTTAATCACTCCACAGACATGATTTTTCATGTCATAAACTTTGTTCTGTAGTAATGAGGGAATGGAGGAACCAGAGCAGGAGCCAGTCATAGGTGGAGCCTCGGACAGGACGTCTACCTCGAGGATCGTCCGAGAACCACACCATTCTTCCTGGAGGAGAGAAGGTTATCCAGATCACTTTGAGTACGTATACGCTTTCACACTAATAATTTTATTATTTTTTTTAATGTCTTGATGTCTTCTGTTTACCCATTCTGGCAGTTTGATCACAGCTCTCTGTGTAACTCTGGTTTTATCCTCATCAGGCCTTTCGACCAGAGGCGGAGAGACGACCAGTCAAGACCCTTCCCACCCCCTCTACTCCCCATGCCTCCTCACAGGGGTCCTCCTCCTTTACTCCCTACTCCGCCTTTCAGGTTCCCACCTCCTCTCCTACCCACACCGCCTCATCTGGGTGCGTGGCCTGGTTTTCGAGCAGACCGTTACCCCATACCTCCTCCAAACCCTGCCTTCATGCCACGCTACACCTTCGGAGGAGAGCCTCAACAAACCAAGGAGAAAAAACGTAGAACTCCTCATAAAAACAAGCAGCATTTTCCATACTCACAATGACTCTAAAAACAACCACTATTTTGTCTTCAGCCTTGACTGTGTTCATGTTAATGAAGGGGGTACAAATTAACAAGATTTTATTGATCTTTATCTTTTTTCAGCTTTAAAGTGTATTCAACAGATGGAATATACACAGCTGCTCTATTAAACCTGGTTTTAACCCTCAGAGGGGATGAGGATAAGACTGTTACTTTTTGACAGATTCTGTCTCTCAAATTTATTTTTTCCGTTCTGAACTAGTCTATCAACTGTGCAGTCTGATCTGTACTTCGCTGAAGGAATGAAGTGTGGGATTGTGGACATATTGTTTGAAAGTTTCAGTTTTATCTAAAGAAAGACTACTGTATTGTATGTCCTCCATAAGAACTGCAATACCACCCTATTAAATACTTTAGAATTCAATACTACATTGTGATAATTCTTAGATAACAGACTAAAAATTTATTTCTGATAATGTATTAAATATACAGTTTATTAGGAACACCTGGACATTTCATACAGGGGTCTAATCAGTTAACTGTGGGGAAGGAGTGCAGTGAATAAAATCAAACCGATACCTTTCATGAGCTTTAGTTAACTTTAACGGAAAAGCATATAAGTATATAAACTCCTGACATCCAGGGATTTTCACGCACCAACGTGTATACAGAACTTCTGCCTTACATGCGTCAAGAGCTGAGAGAAGAACAACAGGTTTAAGATGGATTGCTTTCTAAACCTGATTTTATTTATATCTGTGTCATATGACTGGTCATGTGACACCTCAGTTCATAGTAACAGTTTCTTTAATCAGCTGTTGCTATACTTTTTGGAAGGACATCATCATATTTACTTTTTAATCATGTGGATGTTGACAGGAAGTTAGTTATTGGAGTGGATGATCTGTATTTTAAACTGTCAAACGACAAGTTGACAAACAGTTTTCTGCTTCTGTAAAGGTGTGATTTTGTGTGTGCGTGCTGCAAGACACAGCTGCTCAGAAAATGTGTCTGTCTGTGTGAGAGAGATTTAACACAATTCCAGCTAAATAAAAGATGTGTAGTTATTAACCACTGATGTTCTGTCATGTTCTATATCTGTAGTTCCTAAACTTTTCTCCTTGCCCGCATGCTTGTATCTAAGAAAAGCTGAGGACCCTTCCCAACACACACACACAACAAGCTTGCCAAACACTAGATCAGCTCATAGATGCAGAACAAAATAATAAATTGACCTTTTTAAAATAGTTTTCTGTGCAGATCTTTTAATTATGCTGTGAGTATGTGATTATGATATTATTTAACAGTATTGTCTTTATTGTTAGTCTTGCTATTATAAGTATTATGTATGATTGTTTACACTGATCAGCCATAACACTATGACCACCTGCCTAATATTGAATATGTCCCCCAAAACAGTGATGCACTGTATGCTTCAACAAATCATTAACCTTTAACTCAATCTGATCTACATTAGAGCAGTGATAGGGTCATGGGTGGACGATGCTCATGAAGGCCTGTGTAGTCCAATCCAACACAAGAGCTACTGTAGAATATATTCATGAAAAGGTTAAAAATGCTGGTTGTGATATAAAGGTGTGAAAACAGTGTGTATCACTGTTTAGTTTCGGTAGTAAATAGGTCATAATGTTATGGCTGATTGGGGAATACTTGGCTGCAACGTTCTGATGCCCCCAATAGAGGGCGCTATTTTAACTTCGGAATACCGGAAGTACTCGCGGAAAAGGAAAAGACGAACCGGAAGTTGTTGTGTTGTGCGTAACTGTAACAGAGTGTGTTTACTCTCGGTCGAAGACTCTTTATCGTTCGAGGATTTCTTTGCTAAATCATAGTTTATAGAAGAAGCGAATAATTTAACATTTTAGCCAAAAGGCTAGGTAAATATATTTAAAATGATATAAAAGTCTATAACTATTGCTAGCTATTTCGTAATCAGTGTTCACCGATTAGCCAGACGGCTAGTTGTCTCTGAGGTAACGTAAAGGTTTCTACAGGTTGGTGTTGAGGTGTGAGAGGATGGAGGAGACCGCGCTGTGTGTGAAACCCAACAACGCCGTGGCTCTGAGGAAACCACAGGAGGAACCGAGCAAGCCGAAGAAAAAGATCCTGGATGAGGATGAGTATATCGAGGTGATTGTACTAAAACAACCAAACAGGTCTCTACCCATGGATAAGTCATGGGTAAATCTGTGATAGTTCAACAAAAGTGACAGCAAAGTCATCATTAACTTAACTAGAGGACACAGGAGACATATTTAAAGTATTGTTATCTTGTATTAAAATAATAAGCTGTAACCTTGGCACGTACCTCATTATATTTAATGTCCAGGAGGTTGTGAGCTCAAATCTCAGCGAACAACTGTTGAACCAAAAACGATAAGTAGTCTTTCTGTTATTCAAGACATAGACAGGGGTGTTCCCAAATTGACTGTAATATGTGAACGCGTGTGTGTGTGCGCGCGCGTGTCTCATTGCGCTGGATTGGCGCATTGACCAGTGTGTACCCTGCCTCGTGCCCAAAGTCTCCTAGAACAGGCTCCAGGCTTTCTGCGGCCCTTTATAAAGAATGTGCAGTATATAAGGTGAATGAATGAATAGATCCATCAATATTTTTTTGGCAGTTTCTCCTAGTCAGGTTCTCGGTTGATTCCATTAACCCTAGCTGAAGTGTGCTAATCTCACTCCGATCCTCCAGCACTGCTTGTCTGGTCCCACCATCTCTGAGTTTAATGAAGACATGCATCTTGACTGTTTTCTGTTTTGGCGCCTAGGTGGTGGAAAGAATTTACTCTAGATCTCCGTACGGCTGAGTCTCTGGCAATTTTTAAACGACGACTTTCCTCAGTATTTGGGTTAATAAGATAGGATTAGAATTAAACCAGGGCCGTGAGGTGAAATATAACTCTGGCGAGTTGAGTGAGATGTGGTGGAAGTCCTGAAAAAAACCTCTAAAGAATAGTAATTCATACACTGAGTATGAGCAAAGTAACAAAGATTTACTAAAACTTCTGCAGGGGAACCAAAGAGCTGCAGCATGAAGAAAGGTGATTTCCCTGTCCAAGCCATTACATTTTATGTTCACCACATAGCCTTCTCTCTGTACGTAGTGTTACCACATACACAGAGCTGATTTTCTTTAGCATCTTCCTTATCATTCAGGTGTGACTACAGTCAGTTTTTTTTTTTTTTTGCCTTGACTTTCTGCAGTTCAGCAGGCAAGTTTTAAAGATTCTACTTTTAATCTTTTACAGAATAACAGGACATAGAGTGAAAAAACTCACTTAATTCTTTCTATATAGTTCCCTGGTACACTAAGTTATCCATCGATCTTAAATGATCAGGCGTTCCACTCTCTGATTGTTCATGAGAATGACTGCAGTGGGATTTGAGCTACCTTGGTAGGGATCGTCATTCACGGACATACGGCTTTCTTTAAAACATTCGTACTATTTAGATGTTTTACTGCGGTTAAGAGTCTCATCACCACACTGTACTTGAAGTCTTCTGTAAATGTCAATCAGTTTTACGTCTTCATTCACTACAAATTTGATCACATGTCCCAGTTTGAATTGAACGCACCTCGTGTAATGCACGATGAACACATTCGGTGAAAATATTCAGTACTTCTATATTTCATAGTGTGTGTGTTTGTATGTGTATTTATGCATATGGTCTGGTTTAGTGTTTATAGAGAAACAGTGGAAACTCATCACTGTTTATGTTTTTACAATTTCCTCCTTCACTCTACACTTATTTGAGAGATCTTTTACCAGTAACGTTTAAGGTTTGTGTCTTTTTCACAGGAAAACGATACTTAACTGCGATTCACACATTCAGATCAAGCATGAAAATATTGTCACATTGTTTAAATTTAAATATCAAAATCTTTGAACATGTTTGAGACAACAAAGACAAATTTTTCCATGATCCAAGACAAGATTTTTATTAATTAAATTTTTTTTTTTTTTTTGCTCCGACACAGATATCCAGCCACTCCTTCATTTCTGAATCACTTAAAATCCAAGAATGTTCTGTTTTATTTTTCAGTTGTTGTTTATCTGCTACATTTTGACATTAAGTTTAGAAAAATGCTATCTAAATGAAAAAAAAATAATAATAAGTGTATCATAATGTCATCATAAATAAATCATAATCAAGATCACTTTTTTCTTGTCTGGTAATAATTCGACTTCCGTACTGCATTGTGCTTGTTTAGATAACTGTATTATTTGTGTAATCCCTGTTCGCAGAGTCTGGAGCAGATAATTCAGAGGGACTTCTTCCCTGATGTCAGTAAGCTGCGAGCACAGAAAGATTACCTGGAGGCTGAGGAGAACGGAGACCTGCAGAGAATGAGGGAGATCGCCATCAAATACGGCTCAGCCATGGCCAAATACACGCCACGCACCTACGTCCCCTGTGAGTGTTACTGGGAGAATCAGGAAGAGACGATTGATTGATTAATTGATTGATTTTTTCTATTTAAAAAGACACATAGCACGGCTCACTTATAGAAAAATGTGTGTTGTAGCAATAACAGCTATTTTCCTCACAGAAGTGAATGTGTTGGATGACTCTCAGAGCTTATAACAGGTTGTGTGTTTTCAGATGTGACACCATCGTCATTCGAGACTCCTGATGCTCGCGCCACTTCTCCAACCCCTTCACAGAGTAAATCCAGGACGGGCAGAGACACCGAGCTTGGTATGATGTCACGTCACACTCCACAGAGTTGCTTTAAGCTACATGTCTGCTTGTTACTTCTTCATGCTTCACTGCTGCATTTAACAAAATCCTGGACACCATTTTCTATTAAGGATTTTCCGAAATTAGGATTATTCACCATCAAGACAGCCATTTTCCGGTCTTTGGACATTTTATACATTCAATTACACGCTGAAAATAATATATATAATTGTAAATATTGGTATCTGGTGCACTGCAGTGTCTTTTTTTTTTTTTCGTGCAAGACACGTGAGCTACTTCTGTGATTGAACCGGAAGTAGACCTGCGGTCTGCTCGTAACTGCGGAAATCCGGGGGACTCCTGTAGTAAAATGTTACACTTTCTCTATAATCCCACAGCTGGTGCACTCTAAACTATTCACACATTGTCAGGCAGCACAACATCCAGTTTGTTTAGAATTACAACAAAATCTGGAAAAACTAAATTTTATAGGGATAATTATAAAATGGTGATACAGAATTGCAATACAAATCGAATCGACACCTAAGTATCGTGATATCGTACAGAGTGTTTCCTGGTGATTCCCATCCCTGTCATCTACTGAACCTACAGTATATGTGCTATTAAATCATCTGCTTTTAAGGGACTCGAACGAGTCAGAACTTCTCAGACATTTTTCTGCTGCGTTCCTCAGGAAGAAAAGACGGCGGGACAGAGGAGAAGGAGCTGCCATCTCTGGACTGCTTCCTGTCAAAGAACACGAGTGAAGATAACGCATCATTCGAGCAGATTATGGATTTAGCTCAGGAGAAGGAGAAGCTGAGGAACTCCTGGCTGTACGAGGCTGAGAGTGAATTCAAACAGGTCCTCAAACACAGCCTCAGTTTGCTTGATATACGTGTGTGTGTGTGTGTGTGTGTGTGTGTGTGTGTGTGTGTGTGTGTGTGTGTGTGTATGCATTATCTGGATGGACAGTGATTTTTAAACAAAGTTATTGTTGTGTGTTGCAGCGACGAGAGGAAAATCTGGCTCTGCCATCATCAGAGGTTCAGGCTCTGGAGTGTGTAAAAGCTGGAGTAGAGACGTGGGAGTACACAGCCAGAAACGCCCTCATGTATTACCCTGAAGGCAAGCACCACACGCATACACATGCAGATATGCACATAATTTATTCTGTAATCAGTAGCGTTGCCCGTTCTCTGACTAATAGAAAGTGCTCTGCATTCCCAAACAGGTGTGAAAGACGACACAGTGTTTAAGAAGCCCAGAGAAGTCATGTACAAGAACACACGCTTTGATGTCGACCCGTTCTGTAAAGCCCTCAATAAATCCCAGATCCAACAAGCTGCTGCTCTCAATGCACAGGTAGCTCCGCCCACTCTCACATATACACTTGCCAGTAAACCCTCCCACCTTGCACTTACTGCTACTCTCTCTCTCTCTCACACACACACACACACACACACACACACACACACACACACACACACACACACACCTATGTTCTGCAGTAAACTCCTTGATTTGCAGTTCTGATTTGTATGCATGTGGTGTGTTCAGTTTAAATTAGGGAAGGTAGGTCCCGATGGGAAAGAGCTGCTGCCGCACGAGTCTCCTAAAGTCAACGGATATGGCTTCGAGGGAGCGCCTTCGCCTGCACCAGGTGACTCTACCGCACCGAGCTGCACCAGGCCTCTAATGCCATTCTGTAAATTGCTGATGTCGTATTCATCGTATCGTGTTTTGTATCCTGTGGCAGGAGTGTGTGAGTCTCCCTTGATGACATGGGGAGAGATTGAGGACACGCCCTTCAGACTGGACGGCTCAGACACTCCGTTGATAGAGAGGAGCCACGGACCGGCATTTAAGGTGCTCAAACGACACGCACTCATATAATCCCAGATCACGCACTGCTACTGCAGTGAATAGTGCTAATGGTCCTGACTCTTAACGAAACTAACAGTGTTGTAGTATAAGACATGGCGGCCAAGAAGTGCAAAACAAAATGAAAAACCCAAAAACAAAATGAAAAACCCTAAAAGAAAAAAACAAAATGAAAAACCCGAAAACAAAATTAAAAACCCAAAAACAAAATAAAAAACCCAAAAACAAAAAAATTAAAAACCCTAAAATAACAAATCTGAGATCAAAATGAACAATTTGAGAACAAAATAACAAATCTGGAAACAATATTAAAAAAAACAAAAACAAAAAAATTAAAAACCCAAAAACTAAAATAACACATCTGAGAAAAAAAAACAATAAAAAAACAAAATGAAAAATCCAAAAATAACAAATCTGAGGGAAAAAAATTACAATTAAAAAACAAAATGAAAAACCTAAAAATAAAAAAATGAAAAACCCAAAAACAAAATAACAAATCTGAGACCAAAATAAACCATTCAAAAACAAAATGAAACAAAAACAAAATGATGAAACCGAAGAACAAAATGATGAAACCGAAGAACAAAATGATGAATCCAACAAACCGGAATAGGTAGGTGTGGTTTCTTGTCCAATCATCAGTGAGAATTTCATTCGCAAGCAGTACCTACCTTTTACGGTTAGTCTGAATTTTCGGTGTGTTTTCTGATTTGCTATTTTGTTTTTGAATTTCTTATTTATATATATATATTTTTTACTTCTCTGCCAGTGTAGTAAGATGCTTAAGTGATTGTTTATTCCATCATTTCTTGAATTGTGTTATGCTGATTTGCAGCTGTAAGAGATTGTGCTTAAGTGTTGTACTTAATCACTGTGTTGTCATGTGTGTTTAGATTCCTGAGCCTGGACGCAGAGAGCGGCTCGGGCTAAAAATGGCCAACGAAGTGGCAGCCAAAAACAGGGCAAAGAAACAGGAAGCTCTTCGTAAGGTCACAGAAAATCTGGCCAGGTATGACCCACACGCACACGCACACGCACACACACACACAAACTTACACACATACACCTGACCAAGAAACTACACCTCTGTGATAAAAATGGTATTTCACTTTTCGTATAAATAGTCTTTAATAGTCTTTTATTCTAAGGTCACGGGCAGTCGCCTAAGCATTTCCCTGCATATCGTACTGGTGTATGACTGTGTATGTGACAAATAAGATTTGATTTGATTTGATCCAATAGATATAAATAGTAGAGATGTGAGGATTCAGTTATCGATGTCAATTCTTTTGTGTGACCATTTGTGTATCACCACTCTGACTCCGAAATAGATGTTTTAACGATTTATTATATCTATAATAGAGATGGGTCAATCAGCCAGTGACCAGAATTTGTCAAGTCAATTTTATTTATATAGCGCTTTTAACAATTGACATTGTCCCAAAGCAGCTTTACACAATAAAAAGAAGTAAATCTGTATTGAATGTGTATGAATCAAAATGATAAGATTGTCCCTGATGAGCAAGCCGAGGGCGACGGTGGCAAGGATTTGCTGTTTTTCAGCTTGATGAGCCGTGACCAATCAGCCTTGGACTTGACCTATTCTGTGCCGAGTGCACAAGCTTCTGAGTGGTGTAACAGGGTCATTTTTCTGGTCACATTATCAAAAGTTCTCCGTGAGCGTATTAGTCTCGAAACACCGGACAGTGTTTCATGAGAAAAATTCTGTTATAAGGAACAGGCTACATTTCATCATTATAAATATATATTTATTCATGTTCAATTCATTTGTGAAGCCGTTGAATAAAGCTAAGGTATAAATCTTTCAAGTTATGACAACTTTTCCCCCAAGAAAAAAAAAACTGAAACACAATCAAAAAATCAGCTCATAAAGCTGATGCAAGAACACAATCCTGTAACATGTTCAGTATTCACTCATGTTATATGATGAGATGACTAGTTCATTTGTTCATTAAAAAAAAGAAGTGACCTAATTGCATAAAGTTTTTCATTTTATAAAAAGTGACCAGCTGTGCAATCACTTGACACTCCCATTGCTTCACATTAAATCATATGATGTATATTAAATGAACAAAATGGGAAACAAATGTTTTACTGTGACAGGCTGCAAATCGCCTAACAATACAATTTTAAAACTGGTTGTTCGTTAAAAACCTCAATAGCAACCTCATTTTCCCTCTCGTCTGTTCCAACCACTCAGCATTCAGCATCACCAGTATACTAATCACCGGCCTGACCATCTGTCTCTCACTGATTCATGCCAAAAGTTTGATTTAGGCCAAAAAGATACAAAAGAAATCCTTCAAGAATCATGGAGACATTTTCTCAAGAAATTCTGGGGGATCGAGACTTTTTCACAGTATTGTATATTGAGGGTGTAGCTTTGAGCCCTTCAAATTAACCACCTGTACTTTGTGCATCAGCCAGTATGAGGATTATTAATGCTTCAACGCTTGTGTTTGTGTTTTTCAGCTTGACTCCAAAAGGTGTGAGTCCTGCCGCTCTGTCTCCAGCTCTGCAGCGCCTCGTCAACCGCTCATCCAGGAAGTACACCGATAAAGCCTTACGTGCCAGCTATACCCCTTCACCCTCTCACAGAGCATCAGGCTCCAAAACCCCTCTCACGCCCTCACACTCCTTACGCACCCCAACGCCAGGCAAAACCCGCACCCCCGCCTCACACGACCCCACCTCCCTCACAGACAATCTGCTACAGCTGCCGAAGAGGAGGAAAGCATCCGACTTCTTTTGAGGACACACTGAAAGCACAAAGGACATCACTTGGTCCTTATTCACCTGGTCATTATTTGCAAACTGTGAAGCTTTCAAACAGGCTGGACTACTTTATCAGTTAAAAGGCGTAATGATGATTAAAGTCATTTTTGTACAGTTCATCAAAAGGATTGATGTTTGTTAAACTATGGGTGTAAATATAAAGAGATTTTTGGACATGTTCATGTAGGGTCTGCACTCTTTTATGGACAATAAAATAAAATCTCTTTTGGTCTTTTCAGACAAAGTAGATTATTTATTGACCATATATCGCTTCTGTGTACAATTATGTGTTTTTATAATCTGAAATTCTAACAAATTAATTAATATATCAGTATTACACAATTTTCATTTAGTGATTGATGCTGTAATTCACTTTCCTAATGAATCAGCACACCTTTATTCATTAACCAGATGTGCCTACGAATTTGTGCGCGTGGAATTTAATTGCACACTCATGAGGACGGTTTAAAAAATGTACAGTGTCATCTGTTGAATTTTGGAAGTAAGTAATATTTTTACTAATATGTTACTGTGAAGTGAGATCGTATTTATTAAGTAGATTTCAAACGTATGCTCAAAAGCGCACTTTAAAAAATTTACAGCGCCATCTGTTGAATTTTAAGATGAACTAATGGCTTTTTAAAAGTTGATTTTTCAAAATTTTTATTCTTCATTTTTTTAAAATGATCTAAGGGCGTTTTCTATTTAAAATTGAAAGTAATATATCTTCTCTTCCCCTGGGCCGATTGTGATTGCGATGAAACAAAGCCGATATGTTACCTCCAGCTCGACCAAATACACCTGTGTAAACCCCATTACAATTCATTCAGTAGTTTTTACGTGATGTGTGCACAAACACAATTTTTCCGTGAATATCTTCAATGTACAGACGCGCCAACTTGACAGTTTTATTATATGTATAGATCAGGAGGCAAAATCTGACATTTGATTATCTGCTAAATAAGAAAGAAAAGCTGTAATGTAGTAGGAGTTAAAAATGGCTTTTCTGAATCAATGGCATGAATTATCAAATTGGTCCGTCTTGGACTCCCAGTTTGAGGCTCATTTAGTAATTTTTTTGGTGGTGGTGGGTTATCATATAAATTGTCAGATACTCACAATAACCTTTTGGGAGTGAAATATAAAGCAAAGATCCATCAAACATGAAGCCACTGTGTTGTGCTTCTGTTTAATAGGTACTGTATGTGGTGCTATCGCGAATGAGTTAATGTATGAGCTTGGCACCACATGCTGTACGGCTCAGGATGTAGAGTTGCCATCTGGTGGCATCTTCCACAGACGCATTGCATGTACGCTGTCTCTGGGTCTCTTAAGCTAGTTTGGACAAATCAGCATGCAGATGATCAGGTTGTACTGTACACGTCCTTGCCCTTGTCTCTTGCAGATTTAGGGAACTTACGGTGAGCTTTGTCTGGACGTCATAGGGCATGGTGCCATCACCCACATCCATGCTCCATATGTATTTGACTTGAGGGATACAGGGTTGTGTACAGTGTATACTGAACTACACAGTCACTCATGTCACCATCTGGCCTACATCTACATACTCCAACCTCTTGTTAAAGCCAAAGTCTGCAACTTTCTACATAATTCCAGCAGCAGATTTTTTTTTTCAGAAGATCTTTTCTTTTGATTATTAATTTATTTTATTTGAGTATGATTTTAGTCTAGAGTACAGTTTCGAATATAATTTGGAACTCCTAATTAGAACCTGTATTGGTCTGGTCCCTGCTTTTTGGCTATATGTTTATCTGACACCACTGGTGTAAATGGTTCGGGTTGCATGACCAATTACGGCACGGTAATAAAATATTTATAGGAAAACCTTGCTCACTCACTTTTAGTACCAGCTTTATAGTTTTTACAGAGTGAAGAGGGTCCTGTCTATCCTGAAACACTTGGAGTAAATACACCCTTGACCTGACACTAGTCTTTGACGATTTGAGGAAGTTGGGGTAAACTGTAGAAAATATCGTTTAATATATATTAATAATAAATGCTTTATTGACCACTAATTATTTTGATTGAATTTATGACTGGATAGAACACGTCTCTGGTCACACTGAGTTATACATATGTGTATATATGCATAATATACTGTACATATGTGTGTGTAGTTAATAAACTTGATATAAATTTTTATTAAAACATGAAAAGAATGAGTTAACATGAGGTTCATAGCAAAACATTATCATTATTTATGGCTTTTCATATAAGACTCAGTTGGCTCTTCATGGTTATCACTTAGTTGATTTAATTAATCAGTACTTATTACTGATTAATATATTATTACAAAGACTTACGAAAGACGTAATGCCTATGTTTTGGCTTTATAGTAAAGTGATACATGCTGTATATATTTACACACACACATATGACCTGGAGCCTATTCCAGGAGATTTAGAGCACATGAGACAGGGTACACCCTGGACAGTGTGACAATCTGTCACAGGGCACACAAACACGCACACATTATAGGCAATGTGGTAACTCGGGGGAATTGAACCCTCGACCCTGGAGGCATGCGACCACACTGCTTGCTACTATACCAGTCTATCACTTACTAAAGCAGTGTATCAAGCAGGGTCCTACTGTACATACACTTTGACAATTTCCCTATTCATTCCAGAGCATTATACTATTTTGTCCTGGTACCAGGTCAAACCAAAAATGATCAGGTGAATGACCAGGTCATCTTTACAAGCAGCCTGATCTGTTCACATATTTGTTGTGGGCATTCAGCTCATGTCATACAGCATCGTGTATTTTTCCATGAATACCAAAAACATGGACAATCTGTTTATCATTGTTAAAATTCGGTGAGGAGAATACATTTAAAACAACACATATTTTAGGTCCTAAACTAAATATACATTGACTCTATAATGCTGTCAACAGGGAAGCAAAAAAACACAGGTGGGAGCTCAGGCATGTGGGGAATGCTGAGCACCTGTTCGCTGCGGCCACAAATACATAACAACATAAATAAAGAAGCCTAAATCTTCTTCTACTTATTATTATTATTATTATTATTATTATGAACTATTAATTAATGTAGCTTAAGGCTACACTCATTCTTCTTCTTCCTCTTCTTCTTCTGCTTCTTATTATTATGTCTGATAAAATTGGTTAATAGTGCATTAGCTATATTATAGTTTAATAATTGGATAGTTTAATAGAAGGATAATTGTTCAGTTACAAAAGTTTTCCTGTTTAGTTTTATATGCTTGGATTTTGGGTTATCATCCTCTGATGATGGTGATGATTTTAAGCTTAAGCTACCTGGCTTTTTATTACACATTGGTTAATAGTTGATATTAATAATAATAATTATTATTATTGTTGTTGTTGTTGTCGTTGTTGTTGTTGTTTATTAGCTTAAGCTACCTGACATTTTATCACACATTGGTTAATAGGGGTCAGGAGTAGCTCAGTGGTTAAGCCATTGGACTACGGTTCGGTACCAGGTTCAAATGCCTAAAGGTAAATGTAAGAAAAATTAGCCTTAAGCTATTTGACATTGTATCACACATTGGTTAATAGTTCATAATAAGAATAATAAGAATCAGCTCCTGACATTGTGCATGATTAATAGTTCATAATAATAATAAGAATGAGTGAGGAAATTAGATTATGTACTGAGGATGATATATATGTGTGTGTGTGTGTGTGTGTGTGTGTTTTATAACTGAACATTAAAGTCAAGTTAAATGAAATGTACTAGTCTTGGGAATTATTATTATTATTATTATTATTATTATTATTATTATTATTATTTATCCATTCATTTAAAGCACAGGGCTGTGCTCTGATTGGTTGAGCAACACGCTGAACCCGCCCTCTTCCCCAACTACAAGATGATTGGATGCCACGTGTGATCGAGCTCTAGTTCTTGTTTCTGAGTGGCTGAGCGCGTGGCAGGGATTGTTGTGATGGAGCTCTGCCCCGACTATGAGACAGAGTGCGGCCATTTTGTTCTAGTTCGGCTGTAAAATTGTAAATAAGGCGAAGAACCATAAACTCTGGCATTATGTAATATTAATTTATTGTTATAATACTCGTGATTGTACTCGGAGTCGGACCTGTGAGTGTGTGTTTGTGTGAGAGAGTGAGTGTTTGTGTGTGGGGGGTGTTTGTTATGGAGGAGCGTGCAGAGTCGTGCTGAGAGTAACGTTAGCGGTTGGACGTGTGCTGACCGAGCTCATTTTCGGAGTCGCGGTTATGAATGGAGGATAAACAACAACACTAATAATAATAAATGGTGGCGAAATCTGACCGCAGCTCTCCCCGCATCCTCCTCTTCCTCCTCCTCGCGCTCCTCGCCGTCCTGACGCTCACCGACCCGTCGCTCTCCGGTAAGCACGGCGCGCGCTCTGTGGGCTAGCATAACGGGGCTAGCTGCTTAGTTACTGTGTTGGTGTTACACAACGTACTGCATTAACCACTCTGTTTAACACATTAGAGTTCTAAAGCTAACTAGTGAATTAGCAATGTCATATCTATGTGATTATATGTCTATAAATAAAGCTTACGTAGCTCGCGAGCTAAATGCTAAAGCGGCCTTGTCCTGTTTTAACTCATTACATTTATAATCGATAATCACTGTGATGTTATTAACAGCATAGATGTTAGGGGCTGTATCTGATTGTAAGAGGTCAGAGAGAGTTCTGTCAATAGTGCTGAAACAAGCGATATCGGCACTTCCGGTATGATAACCGGACACCATAGCAACCGAATTCACGATATCAGGGTTTTCTTACTTTTTGCGTGTTTTTGATAATAATAATAAATTTAAAAAATCCCGGTTTTCTTATGTTGTGCGTGTTTTTGGATTATCAACTCTGACCAGAAAATTTAAGATTTATATATAATTTTTTAAATAACAGCAGCACCTGTTTTTTTTGTTGTTGTTGTTGTTAAAATGTGGTTTTATACAGTAGCAGTCAGAAGTTTGTGTATATACCTTTGTGTGTGTGTATATGTATATAAGTACTTGTGAAACACTGCAGTCAGTTCATTAGTGTCGAAGGGGATTATATAGAGAAATAAAAGGCGTTTTCACGCTCATTGATCTGCACAATCAAAAATCCTAATTGGACTTGAACACCCTCTGATGTGTTAGTGTGTGTGTGTTTGTATATTCTGACTGGTACTGTATGAATTCAAATTCAATTTCATTATTATTATTGATTTTTAAAAAATTACTGTATTCTGGCTAGAATTGGTGATACACGTGAAAAATCACACAAAAGTGAGCATTTCTCATACAATGATCAGTTGCTATGGTGTCCGGTGAACAACAAATCACATACAACCCTTAACATGTAAGATTTGAATAATCTGTATGTGTGTTAATGTATATATTTAAAAGGAGGACATTTGACCCTATAATGGAGTGATAGGAAGATAGACAGACTTTATTTAACAGACAGAGCCTGTATTTCTGTTAATTTCACGTGCATATGAGAGGTTTTTAGAGGAAGCGTAAAAGATCATCTTGTGAATACAGGAGTGCTATAGACAGATGGTAATTGTTTCATCCGCTTTGGTTTTTAATCTATCTTTTTTTCTCTGTAGGGCCGCGGTTAGCACTGGCCACACCTCTCTCTGGTGAGTCCTCCACTTACTAGTAGCACTTAATGTGTACTTTATGTAGGAACTTCCCTGGTCAGACCCTCAGGTGGACTAAAGTGCTATACACACATTAAAAACGTTATACAGCAGTTAAAGGAGTTTGATCATTATTGGCAATCAAATGCAGCCATTGTTGTAGTGATGAAACATGTGATATGAGCTGTCAAGGACGTGTTAATGTTTGTGGCAGATTGTTAAATCAGTCAGACGAAGGATTATAGGGTAATGTAGTCTGCAAATGTAATGTAATGTGGTTTAAAGTCACACATTCTCATTGATTAAAAGTTCTTGGATTGTGTCCACTCATTCAGATTCATTTCAAAATGCAGAGGAGTCTACAACAGCCAAGCACAAAAAGTGTATCACTGTCTACATTTAATTGCTCAGCATCTCTTAGTGTCTGACCAGGTTTTTTCTAACTCTAGCATCAGGCTTAAAAAAAGATATTATTTCTTTCCGAGCATTGCTGCTTGAAATAAATTGAGGCCATAGGATTTTATAATGTGTGTGTTTGTGTGAACAGAGCCGCGTTGCGCTCAGGACCAGTTTGCATGTCTCAGTGGGAGGATGCAATGTATTCCCCTGGACTGGAGGTGTGATGGCTGGACTGCCTGCGAGGACAAGAGCGACGAGATAGACTGTCCTCGTATGTCCCCCTCATACATACCAAATGTCAAAGTATAAAATAAGCATCCTATCTAGATTGTTGGTTATGTCAAAATATTCAATATTCAGTTTTTATCATGGATGTTTCAAGATCACGTACACTACTTCCCAGTGAGAATTCCAACTATGTGTTTAGTTCGGGATAAGTACTAATTCTAATGATATCAATTTGTTACCACTGTGATGTAACACGTTTGTCCATTTTATTAAATATAATAAAAAATCAAAGTACTTCTACACAAAGTTAGGGTTAAGGCTTGATTTTAAGGTAGATATTTTCTGCAAAAGTTTTCTAAAAAGTTTTTTTGCGCAAACTTTGTTATACATTTTTATTTTATGACGTTATTATTACATCAGTACAGAAAACATTTCTGATTTCCAATCATTAGTATTCCAGAAATTTCTGGTACTGTAGAATGTTCAGTAAAATTTAGCAGATCATTTCCTTATACAACTGCACAAATTGTACCTGAGACTATATTTTAAGCAAATGTTCGATTATTGACTTGTTACTGTTTACTGTTTTTTATAATAATTTTTAAAACAAAACTGGAATTCATACTTTTTTGATATTTTTCTCCTACAGCGATGAGGGAGGAGCGATATCGCTATGGAAGCGGCTTCGATCAGATGGAGGACGTGATGGGCGTGGCTCAGCCTGTGCGCTTTAACAGTAAGTCTTTCATTGTCACCCACTCTGTGTCTTCGCCCATTTTTGCTGTTTTGTTTGTAGAAATAAACAGATAATCAGAATAAAGATCAGTAAGCCTGGCGATCATATGATGTTTACGGTCAACATATGCGTTCTTAGACATGGGTATACATTTGTAGCTCAAGGGGAGGAACATATACAGTGGAACCTCGAATTGCGAGCGTTCCACAAGACCAGAAAGGATTTTTAATAAATTTTGACTTAAAAAACGAACAAGTCTTGGTTTACAAATACTGAGTATCATGTAGCACGCATGCGCTTCTTGTTTTGACGACGAGCGTCACATGATCAAAACTGAGCCAACGGTTTTTAGGGTTACTGTGTAAGACGAGAAGAGGGAGAGGTGAGGGTCTCATCCCTCCTCTCTTCTTACTTTAGCTTCACACACACACACAAACGGAAACATTTATTTCTCCAGATTTATTTTTACTTTTTTTATGGTAAAGTGCAGGTTAAATTTTTTTTTACTTTATATTTATATCTATTTATATATTGTATTAATTATTTTTTGGGGGCTGTGGGATGAATAATTTGAGTTTCTATTATTTCTTATGGGAACATCCGCTCTGATTTATGAGTGTTTTGGTGTACGAGTTGGCTTCTGGAACGAATTATGCTCGCAATCCAAGGTTCCACTGTACTTTAAGCAGTCTCAGTGCTTAAAAAGTGTTTAAAAATAATTGTTTAATAAAAAAATTAAATAAAAAAAAAACACAACTTGTTTTACCACGTGTGTGTAGAGAAATGCCCGAGTGGATGGCACCACTATGAGAAGACGTCCAGCTGTTACAAGGTGTATGATAAAGGGGAGAATTACTGGCAGGCTGGGGAAACATGTCAGAGAGTGAACGGCTCACTCGCCACCTTCAGCACCAACGAAGAGCTGCAGTTCATCCTCAAGATCGACCAGAGAGTGTGTGAGCGCAGGGACCAGTGCAGGTCAGTGTTTTCCGTGCACTTTGTATGCGAGTGCATGCAAAAGTTAGTAAACTTTCACAGGTTAATAACGTTGTTATTACTTCCATTGATTTATATAAGCATTAAATGTTGCATAACTATCGTGTTGGATCCTCATCCTCACTAATCATGTGCCAAGAGAGACTAAGATAACGATCTCACTCACATGTTTGTTTTATGTTTAAAGGCTACACTTTTATTCTGTTTATTTGTTTTACAGTTTCTGGGTGGGTTATCAGTATGTCATCACCAATCAGAGTCGAACGTTTGAGGGCCGCTGGGAGGTTGCCTATAAAGGTCAGTAACACACATTATCTCCATGCAATGGATAATGTCATGTATTAAGTCAGATCTAATTTGTTCTTGTGGGGAAATTTATGTAAAATAACTTAAACGCAATGATTATGATTAAACTGTGTTCCTGGGGTTAACATTATGAACTTACAGTAAATCTTTTAAGTAATATACATTGCCTTTTATGAAGGGTCAAATTATTGGGCTGCATCAAGCAAGGAAAACAACTAAATAAATTACTGGAACTATGTTAAAACCCTTCAGTATATTATCAAAGCCTGGAAGGATACAAATTATGAATGGTATGAATTACGTTTGGTGAAGTTGCATGGTAAAAGCAGTAAAAACCATAGCTATGTTTAATAGTGAAAGTAAGACACACACAATGTGATGAGAACTCACAGGATTGGGACGAAACAGCTCCGTGTCTATAAGAAAAACACTTGTTAATGAGATTAATCAGAAAAAAGGATTCAGTTTGTTAGGGAGCACAAAGATTTGACTTTGGAGCAATGGGAAAAGGTCATGCGATCTGACGAGTCCAGACTGACCCTATTCCAGCGTGATGGGTGCGTCAGAGTAAGAAGGGAAGCGCATGAAGCGATGCACCCATCATGCATAGTGGCCGCTGTACAAGCCTCTGAAGTCATGTTGATGAACAATAAAACAAAGTCAGCTGATGACCTGAATGTACTGAATGACAAGTGTATTACATCTATACAGGTTTTGTTTTTCTGAAGGTACAGGCAGATTCCAGGACTCAGATTGTGAAAGAGTGCTTCTGGGAGCATGAGGAATAATTTTCACACACACATTCCCCCCACATTATGTCCCGTAATCAAATCTGAAGACAACGGAATGACAACAACTTATAATGCAATTTCTATTTATTTATTTATTTTTGTCCAGGCTGTGTATTTAAAAAAAAAAATTCAATAAGGTTTTTAAAATTTATTTATTAGTATTATTTACTAAGAAATGTTTGTACTGAGACTGATTCTGACACTGCTGTTCAAGAGAGAATCGTGTGGGAGTGTTGCGTATTACACTGTATACTCTGCCCACTCTGAGTGATGTGGTTTCAGCTGTGTGTGATCTAATGTTTGGTGATTGTGTGTGTGTGGGTGTGTGTGTGTGTGTGTGTGTGGGCGTGTGCATGCGTAGGCTCTGTTCAGGTGTTTCTTCCTCCTGAGGGACTGTGGAGTGTGTCAGAGGCGAGCGTGAAGCAGGACAGTGTGTACTGCGCGCAGCTGCAGCGGTTTCACAACAGGAATATGAACGAGCGCGGCTTACACAGCTGGCACACCGAGAACTGCTACAAACCCTTCCCTTTTCTTTGCAAAAGACGTACGCAACCACACACACACACACACACACACACACACACAAAGTGTCTTTAAGTGATGAGACCTCAGTCTCAGTGTGTGTAGGGGATTTTATATAAAATATTTGTATTATTTGTGTGTGTGTTTAGGACAGACATGTGTGGATATCCGGGATAATGTTGTGAGTGAGGGTCTGTACTTCACCCCAAAGGGGGACGACCCGTGTCTGAGCTGCACGTGTCACGACGGCGAGGCGGAGATGTGTGTGGCAGCTCTATGCGAGAGGCCGCAGGGTTGTACGCACTTCACAAAGGACCCTAAAGAGTGCTGCAAGTTCACCTGCCTCGATCCAGGTAACTAAACACACACACATAAACAATGATGGTTTCACTGTTGATGAGTAGTAGAGAGAGGAATAAAAAGGCACAGAATGTGTAATTGGTTGCAGTTGCTTTTGTATCTTTTGTCAGTACACAGTTGTAAACACACTATGCAAACAGTTGAAGCTAGATCAATGCCAGCTAGGGGTTGTGATTGAATAGTATTAATATTTTGTTTTCATGCACCTTGGACTGTTTTGGAGGTATTTAATGTGTACAGTGTCTTTCGTAAATTTGATGTTAAACTAGATGTGCTCGTGACTTTAAAATTTCACACTCGTAAGAACGTTTTAAAAAATCTGTAGAATTTTAAAAAGAACTGACATTTTTATGTTACCATAAAGTGTGCGGATTTCAATTGCACACTCATGTTTTGAGATGAACTAATGAATTTATCATGGTGGTTTTAAAAAAAAAAAATTTAATGATATAAGGGCATCTTCTATTTAAATTCGAAGTATCATATCTTCTCTTCTCCTGGGCCGATTGCGATGAAACAAAGCCTGTATGTTACCTTAAGCTCAGCCAAATACACCTGTGGAAAGCCCGTTAAAATTCATTCTGTATTTTTTATATGATGTGTGCACAAACAAAAAATCATCTCGGCGTGTTCTATTACTCATCTTACAAATAGCTTGTAAAATCTATGTATAGACGCACCTACTTTACAGTTTTTATATGTTAAAATGTATTATTTATTTTCATTTTCTAATTGTTACTGTGACAACACTAAACTGTCTGTTTATTGTCTGTGTCTCAGACGGCAACAGTCTCTTCGACTCCATGGCAAGTGGTATGCGTCTAATCATCAGCTGTATCTCATCGTTCCTGGTGTTGTCTTTGCTCCTGTTTATGGTACATCGCTTACGGCAGAGACGCAGGGAGCGCATTGAAACACTAATTGGAGGGAACTGTGAGTATACACACACACACACACACACACACACACACACACACACACACACACACACACACTTTCTACAACAATGTTTCACACTCAAGCTACACAAACCCATAGAGAAGTGTATTAGCTACCACGAGACCGCACCACAGCAACCACAGTTATCCGCGTGTTACTATACCCACATGACCAATACTTTAAATATACTGCATGATCAAACCTTGTGGACACCTGACCATTTCACCTAAAAAAGCTTTTAGAGCTAGGAGGATTTGTGTTCAGTAAGAGCAGTCGCTGATGAAGTGTGAGGAGGTTTGGGGTTCAGTCAGCCTTCCGCTCTGTGCGCTCCAAATTTGGTAAACCATGTCTTCACTTGTAAAATACTACAGCATAGAAAGATATTCTAGAAATTTGTCCACTTAGAAGTATGAGGTTCTGTCTGACTTTTTTGTCATAATTAAGTTATGCTGTGACAGTGTATCAACATATGTTTTTTTGTTTTTTTTCATATGCACAGACGCAGCTCAGATTTGTCCTATGAAGTGCAAAAAATTGTAATCTCCATACTAGGTAGTTCCCGACTTACGTACTTTCGAGTTACAAATTACCGCAGATACGAACGGACTGCGGTTTCACTTCACAGAAGTATATCATGTGTATTGTACAAAACATAGACACTACAGTGCACCAGATACCAAGATTTACAATTGTACACAATATTTTCAGTGTGCAAGTGAAAAGTATAAAGTGTGTGTGTGTGTGTGTGTGTGTGTGTGTGTGTGTGTGTGTGTGTGTGTGTGTGTGTGTGCGCGAGAAATTGGTCGGCCTCACAGGTTACAATGAATCAGTCCGAAAGCACGATGATGGAAAATGAGTGTCCTGTTGGTGAATAATCCTAATTTTGGAAAATCCTCAGCAAAACAGAGTTCACATTCTAATTCCACCTGGGAAAGCAGCTCTGAGACAAAACGTTGTCCCGGATTTCCCTCACGATTTAAAGGCTCAGAGACAACACTGTTACATTTCACATTTCCTTAGGCGCAATTACGTTTTTTGGGGGGAATGGGGACAGATTTAGTCAAGTGGATTGGCATGCTTTACGTTGTATATTCGTGTCCAAGGTGTAAAAGACTCACTTTGTCAGACTTAAGAACAAATCTGACTTACAAATGTGCTCCAGGAACGGAACTCGTTCACAAGTCGGGCACTACCTGTGTTTTCAAACCACTCAGAATGTAGATAGCACCTTATAACTCCAACGGGCTGAATAGTGTAATTTCCAGCATGTGGATGTAATGGGCAGGTGTTCATATACTTTTGGCCATCTCATGTAAATCCTTCATTCCACCACCATGTTTTTTTCTCATTATTTGTTTTTTGTTCCTTTCAGCTTAGTTCATATTGTTCTAAGTTCATACTTTTCATTGAATTGGTAACTTTTTGGCCTTTTACCCTAGTAATGTTCTGGTGCACATGATAGTTGTTGTTTGCTTGTTTTTTCCCTCTTGTTTGTTGTTGTTGTTTTTTCATTAATATTGATCCAATATCTCTCAGTGCACCACTTCAACCTGGGTCGACGTGTTCCCGCCTTCGACTATGGCTCTGACATGTTTGGGACGGGTCTCACACCCCTGCACCTGTCTGATGATGGAGAGGGTGGGGCTTTCCATTTCCAGGAGCCCCCACCCCCTTACGCGGCATATAAATACCCTGAGCTTCGCCCACCAGATGAGCCCCCGCCCCCTTACGAGGCTTCCATCAACCCGAACTCTCTTCTCTACATGGGACTTGGTAAATATCTGCATGCATTTGTTTAGGAATTGAGACACTGGGACTTGGATATACTAGTAATCGTTTCTTGTCACTGTTTTCTCTCTGTAGGACTGGATACCACACAGGACAGTGGAGGAGGTGGAACTCTGTGCAGAACCCCTCTTCAGGCTCCACCCCCTCCTCTTGAGGAGAGGGCAGAATCTATTGACAGCAGCACAATGTTGGTGACCCCGGACACACCCACAGAGACCGATGACCTCGACCTTAGCTCCAGCCTTGAATCCACGAACACCACCTCACTCAGTACGGTGGTTTGATGAGATTGGCCTCTATTTTTCTCGTGGGTGGGGATGAGTTTCTACAATGAACTGATTGACTGTTTGAGCTTCAAAAAGGTTGTTGAGTGTAAATACGGCTGCTCGTTTTTTTTCCCTTTCTTCTTCTCCATAGACTGATAATGACAAGGGGGTGGAGCTTTAGCTGTCTTTCTGTCTTCTGTTGTGAACATGTGTTGATGCTCCCGACCTTCCCTCTTCATGCCAGGCACAGCTGACGCTTCAGAGTTCTGTCCTGCACATCCTGACTCACCCATGACATTTTGCCTAGAACGTTTTTGCCTCCCTCATCTCGCTATAAGAGCCCCGTCCCCTTGAAGGGCTGTGTCTGTAATGCTGCATTCACATGGTGGTGTTGAACAAACCCTTGCTTTAATGTCTCATCTCAGAACTGGTGTGTATGTCGATGGTCAATAACCCATGGCAGCATGCAGCCATGTAAATGTTGCCATGGTAATTAGTGCCTACAGCACACAGCTAACACGACAGGCTTTTTATTTTTATTATAGATCCTTAGGTGTGCCTACGAGCCTTTAGGCATGGGTGCTTTGTTTTAGTCATAGTACCATATGATGATTTATTCTCTCTGCATTATTTCATTTTAAGCTGAAGCTCTGCACAGTTTCTTGATTTGCTCTGGAAAATCTCCTGTAAAAACAATTTACGACATTTTCTAAATGTTAAATTCGTGAACCGAAGTAAGGGAAATGTATTTTTTTAATCGGTGGGGAGGTGTTATGCGTATAACGACTGTATGTCCTTTCCTTTAAAATAATCATAGAATTCCTTTCTTGATAAACAGGTGAAATGCATGCATTTTTCCCCAGCACATTTAAAATGATGTCATTTAGGTTACATTCAGTTGAAAGTTCGGATCATTTTTTTTCTGATATTTCTGTTTATTATCTAAGGAGATGTCTCTAAAAGAGATTGTGGACAAGGAACTAAAACCTTTGCACGCGCTTATCTTGTCCACTTACATTTGTTATCTTGTTACACATCACATGAGCAGTTGACGTTTAAAGGCCTTGCTAAAGGGCCATCAGTGGCAGCTTGGTGGTGCTGGGGTTTGAACCTGGGACTATTACCTCAGTAGTCCAATCCCTTAACACACCATGCCTGCCCCATTATGGTACAAGAGCAGAAGTTGATAATGGAATTCATTTATCTATTTTATTACACAAAATTTCTCTTTCATGTTTCTTTCAGATGTTACTTGTTAAACCGCTTTTATTAACAACTCCAGCTCAGTTCTGATCTAAAGAGACACAGCCCTTATATTATACATAATCTTTATAGAGGGATGGAGCTTTGTGCAGGAGCCTTTATGAGAGAGCCATGTCGAGGAATAAGGAAGCATAGTGTTTTATAGAGAATTTACAGGGGGAGCTCCAACTCTGCAGTCTGGCAGTGAGTTTCTGAACTTTAACACTGAGTGGGAGTGTGTTTTTGTGTGTGTGTATGTGTGTGCGCATCTGTAGCCGCACACGTTCAGCCAGAGGCTGCGAAGTAAGTGTCAGGCCAATTTTGAGACAGGAAACTGATGGAAAACAGATGGATATTCAGACACTGAACCTGGTTATACAAAAAAAAGTCTTTTGAAATGGATTTACATAAATAACCCAATCTACCAACTCATTAAAAAAAAAAAAGCAATAACAAAAAGAAAAGGAAATGAATGTTACAAAATTAGGACAATATTTTTATTGAACATCTTTCATTATATTTTAAATTGAAAATAAGTGATGGAAATGTACTCAGTGCAAAAAGCCCTTACCCTTTACCAGGGCTGAACTGCAGCATTTTATTTTCTGAAATGGGTCAGTGCACATGGAAACGAATCATTTACTACTGTATCATCGCTGTTTGTGTGTGTGTGCATGAGAAGGAGGGGACAGAGAGAGAGGGAGAGATACTTTGGTATCATTTTAGTTTGGTAATTAGTTCAGCATTTGATCACAATTTTAGCGTTCTTAATAACACTATGGTGTGATATGTTGTATGATAAATTACTGACATCTGCCTCAGCTCGGCCATTGGTTTTAAAATCGTTATATCTGGATTTGGAAGACACTGTATTTAACATTTTAATCATTGACCCTCTGGTTGATTGGCACAGACAATCCTCAGTGAAACTGCAGTTTTCTAGTCTCCTCTTGATCATGTAATAAGCAGCGTGTGCTTCGATACCAAGCATCTCTTTAAAGGTTGATATGATTTCTGTGTTTGTCGTCGCCGCTCTGCATGTTTTTCCCCGCGGCACGATGAGTTTTACCAAGGAGACGCTAATAAGTCAAGTGTTTTGTGTAAAAATACTACAAATGGGTACGTTTTAATGTTTAATTTCATGTTTTTAATGTAATTTCCTGTTTAGGTTCTGTTGCAGGGTTTTGTGTTGTCCTCTGATGTATAGCTCATTATCATCAGGCGCCAAATAAACTTCACTGAAGGATAATAATAAATGTGTACTGTTATTATTATTATTATTATTATTATTATTAAGATACTTGTGAATGATTGAATGAAAAGAATGATGAGACGAAATTGTTAGTGAAATAGAACTGTCTTTAGAGTTTGTATGAATTTAACTGGTATGCTATATTCCAGTAAAATGAAAGGTGACTTCTGCAACAACAACAAAAATATCGAATAAATGGAAAGCAAAACTTATAGTTGAATTACAGCCATTGTTTGGGCTTTTGTTTTATTCTAGACATTAATTTTGCCTATTGTACAGATTATCAAAGGTTTACACCTCCCATGTCATCCAATTAAAAATTCCTTTTGATCAGTTTGTTCTGATTAACCTGGTTACACAATGCATTTTTGTATGATTTGGCTATTATTTTGTTTAATTAGTGGGATATTAGGGTTCATGTAATCATAGTTTTTGACAGCCATGTTTCTTCCTTAAATATTAGAATGATCCCTGGTAAGGTGAAGTATGACCTTTACAAATGTTCATTAATATTTTACATATTAATAAGCCTTCCAGGTTTTTATTATTATTATTATTATTATTATTATTCATAACTATTATTTTAGCTAATTTATTTATTTAAAATCATCCCTAGTCACATGATTTACAAAAAGCCTTACAATCAATTAATTAATTCATCTTCTATACCACTTATCCTGTGTACATGGTTGCAGGGGGCTGGAGCCACAGGCACTTCATGCCAGTTCATCACCCAGTACACACACACACACACACACACATACATATATTCATTCACAAATTATAGGCAATTTGGGAACACCTAAAATTTCAGCTGCTCCCATCAAGGGGTCACCACAGTGAAACATTCGATCTGCCCACAACTTGGCACAGGTTTTACCCTTCTTGACACAACCCTCCCATTTTTCTAACCGGGCTTCGAACTGGCACTGCATGCGGTGGCTGAAAAGTATGGGGTGTGGCGACCACCGACGGTGGGGCCCAAAATACCCAAATCAACAACCTAGAGCCTTAGCCTTTGTCTTTAGACTGTGGGAGGAAGCTGGTGTACCTGGAGGAAACCCACCAAGCCTGGGGAGAACATGCAAACTCCATGCACACAGAACCCTCGACTCTTGGGGTGCAAGGTGACAGTGCTTTTGCTGTAGAAGTATATCATAATAATAATAATAATAATAATTATTATTATTATTTTAGCAAATGTATTTAGGGTGGGATTTGTCATGGTAAATATAAAATAAATGAAAATGATCCCTGATCACGTGATTTGCTAAAGGCCTCAGTTAATTTACTAAAAAAATTATTATTTAATTTAGATTTTATTTATTTATTGTTCTCACTGTGTTTATGGTGTAAAATTATTATAAATCATAGTGATTCTTTGACACACACACACACACACACACACACCTGTATTCACTATTTAGGTCTCTCTCTCACACACACACCGTCTCTCTCTCTCTCTCACACACACACACACACACACACACCGTCTCTCTCTCTCTCACACACACACACACACACACATCGTCTCTCTTTCTCTCTCTCTGTCAGTATCTCTGTCAGTGACAGTCTGAAGCTGCGAGCAGCGCAGAGGATTCTGGGTAAGGCTACACTCGTGCAGGGGGAGCTCGTGCGGATGGTGTAGGTTTGACTCGGGTGAATTAGAGACGTGTTGTTTTTGAATGATCTCCCTCTAAAATTCACAGCAGGGGTTATTCCGGTACTGGATTAGTCCGGTTGCGTGCGCGCGATGAGCGGAAGTGACCTGTCTCTGCAGGCTCTGTCCTGGCGGAAGCTCTATCTGAGCCGGGCGAAGCTCAAAGCCACGAGCCGCACTTCAGCTCTGCTGTCCGGCTTCGCCATGGTGAGTAACCCCGCTACCTCCAGGAGCAGCACACACACACACACACACACACACACACACACACAGAGCAGCACATTTTGGTGTTAAACCTAAATATCTGCACATACGTAACAGATAATTTTTTTTTTAATTATTGTATTATTTTGGTTATAGTGCCCATATGTCTGTCCAATAAACACCATATGCTGATGATCTGGTAACCAAACCGGTCTATAATCCAAGTCCCAGTCTCAAATAGATAAAAAAAAAGAAGAAGAAGGAAAAAAAAAAAACACTTGCTGGTCAGTTTATTAGGAACACCTGTACGGATGCTGATGGGGTGAGTGTTAGTCCAGGCTTCATGTTCCAGCAGCGCGATGCAAACATCATGCAAATACAGATCAGTTAATCGCATGACGAATGTGACCTCAGTGACGACGTCTATATAAATAATAGAAAGGCTTTGTATGTACATTGGTCAGATTTCTCTCTCTCTCTCTCTCTCTCTCTCTGTCTGTCTGTCTGTCTGTATGTTTGTCCAGTCAGAATTTGTCGCATCAAGTAAAACTGCCTGGACAGAATTTAATGAAACTTTTGCAGTACGTTCGATATCTGCATGAAGTTTAACCTGCACCATAAATTCAATAAAAGTGATGTTATGAACAGTTATGTTTCCTGATTTAATAATATACTGTAAAATAAGCTACTTGCTCAATGTAAACAAACACCTGCACGATGGATATTAATTAGAAAACCTAAACTGGATATTTTTACTGGGATAAGTTCATATTTCTACTGCTGAAATAACCGTGCTGAAGTGGTATAAGTGAATTTTAATCTTTATACGATCTACTTTTTCGATGTTTTTCATCTGTGATTGACTCTCCGATTAGTGAACAAGGAGTGTATTTTAATCTTTTTATTTCCTTTTTTTCTATTAACAAGTTAGGCACAGAGTTCTGTCGTACAGAAAGGCAGGCAGAAGTGTACAGTACATGGGCTTCAACCTGCAATAATAATATCACTGATTATATTAAAGCTCACTCATCATCTATACCGCTTAATCACGTATTTAGGGTCACGGGGACCTGGAGCCTATCCCAGGAGACTTGAGGCACAAGGCGGTGTACACCCTGGACAGGGTGCCAATCCATCGCAGGGCACACACACGTACACGCACTCGCACACATACTACGGCCAATTTGGGAACGCCAATTAACCTAATCTGCATGTCTTTGGACTGTGGGAGGAAACCGGAGTACCCGGAGGAAACCCACCAAGCACGGGGAGAACATGCAAACTCCGTGCACACACAGACGGGAATCGAACCCAGACCCTGGAGGTGCAAGGCGACAGTGCTAACCACTACACCATCGTGCCTATGTTAAAACTGATCAGCTTGTTTTTAGCTTTAACCTTCTAACTCTTTCTGCGAACTCTTTTCCCATCAACAAAGCATACTAATGCTAGTTGTTAATGCTATATGGTAGGTTGCGTATTTCGGAAAAAGCTGATCACCTGTGATTTTCACACACATGCAGTTTACACCAACAAAATGTAACATACATTTTTGTGGATGAAATTGCCCTGTCGATAACCACAAGCTGACAGGAAAGCAGTGGTAAGTTTAGTAGTTACTTGTTACATCCATGATAAACAGAAAAGCACCTCAGGTGAGTGAGTTAAAATTTCAGAAGACTACATTGGGTTTGACGTTGATCCTGGCTGACCATGAACGATCAGAGGCTCACAGAAACCTGCGACCTGGTCATTTTTCTCCTCTTCGATCTTTGAAGTCTTGATCTAATCTCACCATCCAGTCCCCATTAAACAACAGCTAACTGCTTGTGAAATAAGACAAAAGATTCTTCTTGATCTGCTGCTTGTGCAACATGATCATGGGATGGTGTAACACACTGGGAGGAAAGCATTATCTGCCCACTTCTGCATGCATGAGCTAAGAGACACTTGTGGACCGGAGTTGCTGTAATTGATCTCCATGAGAGCATGGACATTTTTGCTAAAACACTTTTATCTTGCACTATTCAGAAATCCAGTCTGATCTTTGTTTTTTCTTTTTTTTTTTGTCAGAATTTATGAATCTGTGGAACCAGCCTGCTTTTGTGTCAGCGGTTCAGGCTGGCCATGCTAGTGTGACCAGGTAGATTATGGGTCCTGAATTAAAATTTAAGAGGGGCCAGTATACATAATTATTTTTTTTTTGATGAACTTTGATAGCCATTGTATATTTCCTTGTATTTGTACAAAGAACAATCTTCAATCAATCATTAATTTGCATGCTGCTGGGCTGTAAATGAATGTGAAAGGACTCTGGTTGCTCTGTCATACTGAGCTCTTGGGTGTTTTACACACCTTCACCTCGGAATGCTTCTTTTTTTTTTATCATTTAAAATTTTTTATTTTCCTTTTCAGAGAGAAAATACATTTGTATGCAAGGACATTAACAACTTCTCTGTATAAAAAAATCTAATTAATTAATTAATGTAATATATACACATGCATACACACACTCATAAAATAAAAATAATAATAATAAATACAAAAACAAACAAATAAATAAATAAAATAAAACTTTAAAATACCAATATAGGGTAGTGTATGTCCCCAGCACCTTGGACTGCTTCAAATACGTTCGCTCTAACGTCCCACGTTTGTCTCATGGTGGTGTTTCACGTTACTGCTTTTTATTATCGCCACCCACGGTTTCGCAACAAATGAGACAAACTGGTTTTAAACTTCCTCCATATATCGATCTGTCCATTCATCTTTGAAGGTTCAGTTTTTAGTCATAGTCTACGTTCTTTTTCTTAAAGTAAGCCGTGCTGTGTCGTGCTTTCGTTCCCGTTGCTTCCGCACACTCTGTCTATACATGGAAAACTATCGCATTGATTGGTCCTGTTGAGTGACCCGTATAGCCACGCCCATCTCGAGGTAAACGGTGCTAAAATTAGTGGTATATTAATTATTCTCATTTATCAGTGGTGCATCGTTTGAAAGCATTGTCAAACAGTGAAAGCACTTAATACGTAGCTGCAGTTTACCAGGATCATGTTGTACTGTGTATTTCCAGCACCAACTCAAGAAGCACAAGTCATCAGTCAAACGATTCCCTGAACATGACAATAAGTTCATTGTACTTCAGTGGTGTCGCCTGTCACCACATCTGAGTCCAACAGAGCACCTTTGTGATGTTGTCGAAGAGGAGATTAACATCTGCTGAGAAACTTACAGCAGTTCTGTAATGAAAATAAATAAATAAATAAATAAATAAGTAGAAGCATGTCGACTTCTTGTGAAATCCAATCAGTGAAGAATTGAGGATAATCAGAGAGAACAAGCTGAAGTTATCTGGGCATTTCAATCCTACTTAAAACACTTCCCTCTTTCATTTTTGTCTCTAAACCCTTTGGTGATGTTAAGGGCAGCGAGCCAAGAGGATCGATTCAGCGAACCGACTTGATGTGTTTTTATTATTCTTGCTGAGCAGAGTGCCCACTTGTTCTTGATAAAAGTTTAAATTTATTATACATTGCATTTCATTACATTTTATGAATTAAAAACCTGAAGGATTTATTTTTTTAAGGCTACAATCATTCCTCATCTGGTGCCATGGAGTGTTTTTAACTTTTAACTTAAAGTCTGAGCATCGTGTGCAGGTTGGAGAGTCTAACTACTTAAAAATGATTGATTTAAAGTTTGTGTGTCATTTGTTTTGGCGTGGATTTGATGTTTGATTGTTTCCAGGAGCATTGTAGTAAAATGTTTGTAGTAACATGACCTATAAACGTCTAAATGAAATATAAAAAATGTTTTCCATTCCAACATATTCTATCCCTTATCTCTGTATATTTTAGTTTTATACACACACTTAATAGTTAGCACTGTGGCATCACACCTCCAGGGTCCGGGTGGGTTTCCTCCAGATACTCCGGTTCCCTCCGACAGTCCAAAGACATGCATGCCAGGTTAATTGGCATTTTCAAATTGTCTGTAGTGTGTGTGTGTGTGTGTGTGTGTGTGTGTGTGTGTGTGTGTGCCTTGCGATAGAGTGGCACCCTGTCCAGAATGTAGTCCGCCTTGGGATGATAGGCTCCAGGCCACCCACGACCCTGTATACATGATGAGCAGTATAGAAGACCGATGAAGGGATATACATACTGTCCACTTTATTAGGGATGCCTATATACAGTAGTTATGTATATGGGAATCATATGTCGACTGTTGATTCAGTTCAATTCAGTTTGTGATATTTGGGTATTTGAGAGCACAAGCAGGACAAACAAGTATTAACATTAAAGTGGCTGTTAAGTGTATATTGAATTATACAGTAAAGCAAGATTTTGACCCCAGACCCAGGGTATTCAGATCAAATTTATAAAGGTCCAGTTACGTACAGTTCCATGCTTAGAGATCCAGACAAGCAGTTGCTCCTTCAACTATGAACAGATGAGATGAGATGAGATGTCTGTTTTAAATTGATGCAGGAAGAGTTTCAAGACACAAAGGTCAGTGCAGTCAAGAACATTAAAATAAATAAATCAAGCACCATGATGAAACTGGCTCTTATGAAGACTATCCCAGGAAAGCGTAACCAAAACTCTCATTTAGTTCATTTAGAGTTACCAGCCTCAGAAATCACCAGTTAACAACCAGTAGCGCGTTGTGAAGACGTTACAAAGGATAAGCAGCAGATACAATATCAGATCTCGGTATCAACTGTTCAAAGGAGATCACTGCATATTTTGGACGCCTTCAGCCTTGTTTTACAACGTAGATAGAAATAAAAATTGGAATTTGAAGATGTGTCCAAAACTTTTGACTGGTACTGTATAGAATGGATCTGCTACAGAATTGGGAAGTTTTTTTCCCCCAGTTACACTATTCATTCAGCAAACCTTTGCCAAGTTCTAAAACCCCTGATTTGTGTGTGTGTGTGTGCAGGTCGCAATGGTGGAGGTTCAGCTGGATACAAGTCACGATTACCCCCCTGGTCTGTTGATCGCGTTCAGTGCATGCACCACCGTGTTGGTTGCGGTCCACCTCTTCGCTCTGATGATCAGCACCTGCATCTTGCCCAACATCGAAGCCGTGAGCAACGTACACAACCTGAACTCGGTGCGTGAATCTCCACACGAACGCATGCACCGGCACGTCGAGCTGGCCTGGGCCTTCTCCACCGTCATCGGCACGCTCCTCTTTCTTGCCGAAGTTGTCCTCCTCTGCTGGGTCAAGTTTCTACCCATCAGGCCCAAGAATCAGAAAAACGGCACGATCTCGGCCGGGGTGGCCGCCGCCATCACCTCCACTTCCATCATGGTGCCGTTCGGCCTCATCTTCATCGTGTTCGCCGTCCATTTTTACCGCTCGCTCGTCAGTCACAAAACCGACCGTCAGTTCCGGGAGCTGGAGGAGCTGGAGGATCTCACACGGCTTCAGAATGAGCTGGACCAAAGAGGAGAAACGTCAGCGCTGCACTCTCCGACCTCCCAGTAGAGGGACGTCGTAACCATCCCGAGTCTGCGCCGTACTGTACTGTACGTCTGTGTATTTGCTTCTGCATGGGGATTTAAAGGTATTGATGAAATCTAAAATGCAGCTATTTTATTTCATCGTATTGATGTATTTCATCGTACCTGCTTATTTTTTGCCTTGTTTAGATTGAGAAGGCTGCTTTTTGTGAAAGACTCTGTAAATCTTGTTTCTAGCACTGTGTCTGGTATTAAATGTGAATTACAGTAGGAGTGAGACAACACATCAGCGTGACGCTATATCACGAAGAAGACATCAAGGTTATACTTTAACAAGCTCATTAAGCTTTAAGCGAGGGGCTTGATGTTTAAGAATTCACCAGCTTGACATTCGTCATAATATGAGTTCTATATTTTTTACAGCTCTGACACGAAGCCGGGGTGTTAGGAGATACTTTATCAGACCCGCAACTTTCTCGAGTATCTAGCATGCACGATAAACTGTAGGACAAAAACAAATTGTGAAAATACATGTCCATATTTAATGTCAGTGCACTTCCTTCTTACTTGAAGGTGTATGTGTGTATGTGAACACATGCGTTCTTTTGGTCTACGACCTTTTGTAATATAAAAAAACATTACTCAGAGAACATTACTGTAACTCTAACTTTCCACTCTCAAAAAAAGAAAGGTCAAAACGTCGTTTTGTATTCGCAGCTGAGGATTCTCAGTACGCTGGAAGCCGTAGGTTTCTGTGAGCGGTTGATGATAACCAGGGCACGTCAGGGGAAAGTTGGACTTGGGACATTCCTGATACTTCATTTCTCTTTTTTTTTTAGCCCCACTGTGAAATATTTAACAGTTGTCTTCTGATCTCAATCTGAATCAAGGCGCAGCGCGGTTAAACAGTGTGAAGTTTAAACGAGTCTGCATAATTGCTGGTACATGTGTCACTTCTGAGTCACCTCTAATTCAAGTGTTTTGTCACAATCATTCTGTGAATCTCGCTGGGATCAGTAATGGCTTGTTGTGTGTGAAAATATTACATAACTAATGGTCCAGTGTAGCATCTCTGTGCGAATACTTTCACCAAAAAAAAAAAAAACAGGTCTATTTAATCAGCAACATCTGATATCAACCAACATACTGTATATGTGAGCTGAAGGATGTACTGTACATCATCTCTGGAACCATTTTATGTATAAATGTAAACTGTATTTTCATTTTAAACTGCTGTGATTTTAAATTTTTTATCTTATTTTATTATATTTTTAATTTTAATAGCTCTCTGATTGCAATGATTTTTACTGACTCCCTCAGTATTCTGTAATTACAAGAGGCGCTCAAGTCAAACCGAATCTTGTGATTTGAGATTTCTCATAAATGAAGGCATAAAACCGACTGACAGTTACTGAAGACTTGAAGCTATGTAGGTACGACGATGATGAACGCTAAAACATTTCAAGCGTGCAAAGATTTTAAAATAAGGCCATACCTACGCGAATGACGATCTGAGGCTCCGGTGGCTCGGACGCCGCTGCAGTCACTACTTTGAAAGTTTAGCGAGTGGAACGCCTGATCCTTGAAATTCAGACAGATAACTCGTGGTCAGCTTGCGACAGAGATTCTGTGGGAACTGTAAACGCAATCAATCGCCATCACCACCTGCAGAACTCAAGAGCTGGGAGTTATTGCCACATCCCTGTACAGTCCAAGCCATTTCCACATGTTTGGGTCATTTAAAGGAGTACCTGGGAGGCCAGCATTTCAGACGTGAAGCAGGCCAGGCAGTCTGATCATGGCTCCGAAATCTTTCTACCTTCATGGTATCTGATCACTAGTGAAACACTGGGATAAGTACATTAGTGTTTACTCTCATAACAAACAAAAGTCCCGGTTTGATTTGAACGCCCCATGATTGTCAGTGCCAAAATATGACTATTGCACATGTGCTGATGATGAATTCTCCTATGACAATGTTGATAGTGGCTAGCATGGAAGAAGTAAAATAATTCATGATACATGGATTATTTTATTTTTTTTCATTTTCCCACATTTAGGAATGACAGGTTTGGTTTGGAAAAAAAAGATATTGTGCAAAAAAATCTTTGCCTTTTCACCAGGGTTTATTACATTTCAATGTTGTATTTCTTTAAAAAAAAAAAAATTACTAGATTACCAGTGGTCTGGTAATTAGATATGTTCAAATATGTTTTAAAAAAAATGCAGAAACGATCTCAAGAAAATAGTCTAAAGTTGCATTTTATGGCCTGACTGTTGTCTCTGAACTGAGCCACGCTTTGGAGTGCTGTATG